>CAUYON010207416.1:0-13004 GCA_963573935.1 Arctocebus calabarensis
GGTGCCTGTAGTCCCAGCTACTTGGGAGGCAGAGGCAGGAGACTCGCTTGAGCCCAGGAATTGGAGGTTGCTGTGAGCTGTAATGCCACGACACTCTACCCAGGGTGACAGCTTGAGGCTCTGTCTCAAAAAAAAAAAAAAGTTCTCATGCTTTTATGAAAAAACTGACAGTTTTTTCTGAGGCCATGGCATCAAAAAATACATTTTTGACCCTTTTAATCCATAAATGAAAGTTTTATATGCTTGGTAACAAGTAGCCACAACCGATTTCAAAAACTTTTAATCAATTAACAAAATACGTCAGCAATCATGCTTTTTTGCAAGCCAACCACTCAGTGACAATGTTTCTAAAAGTCAGCCAGTCAGGTTTGACTCATCCCATTGAACATTCTTCCGAATGTCAAGCAATGAGCAGTCGCACTCAAGTAATCACATTTCTAGAGATTATATCCACACACTCCTGCCTCTGAAAATCCAGCAATCCTTGAATTCCATGCTTTCCAAACACTCTAAGATTAGCAGTCTGGCAAGAGGAGGGGATGGGTGTATTGACACCTGTTGGGTACGCTGCACACTATCTAGGTGAAGGGCACATTTATAACTTTGTCTGTACAAAAACAAAGTATGTAAACAAAACGTGTACTCCCTAATATTCTGAAATTAAAAAAAAAAAGATCAGCAGTCTGCTTATCTTGGAGGAAACTGTGCCAGGATATATTTAAGAAAGCAATAAATTATGCTTTCTGATTTTTTTTTTTAGATTTTGAGTGGTAGTCTGATCTAGTGCCATCAGTGTGCCCAGAGCAAGACAAGGCTCTGCTGCAGCAGCGGATTTCAATATAAAGAGCCCTGCCACTCGAGCCATTTGACCCAGCCGATCACACATCACTAAAGTGTCTAGAAGTGTCTTTGGTAGAAAAAAATGCCATGTAGAACTTCTGTTAATCTACAATGGAAGAGGTGTAGCTCAAGGCCCAAAGGTATATCATCGTGGTAGAAACTGACCATGGGGCTCAGCACCCGTAGCACAGTGTCATGGCACCAGCCACATGCACCAAGGTTAGCAGGTTTGACCCTGGCCTGGGGCCAGCTAAACAACAATGACAACTGCAACAAAGGAATAGCCGGGTGTTGTGACTGGCGCCTGTAGTCCCAGCTACTTGGGAGGCCAAGGCAAGAGAATCACTTAAGCCCAAGAGTTTGAGGTTGCTGCGAGCTATGACGCCATGGTACTCTACCAAAAAAAAAAAAAAAAAAAGAGGCTCGTTGCCTGTGGCTCAACGGGCTAAGGTGCCAGCCACGTACACCTGAGCTGGCGGGTTCGAATCCAGCCTGGGCCCGACAAACAACAAAGATGGCTGCAACCAAAAAAAAAAAAAATGGCCAGGCGTTGTGGCGGGCGCCTGTAGTCCCAGCTACTTGGGAGGTGGAGGCAAGAGACTTGCTTGAGCCCAGGAATTGGAGATTGCTGTGAGCTGTGATGCCACAGCACTCTATCCAAGGTGACAACTTGAGACTCTGTCTCAAAAAAAGAAAAAGAAAGAAACTGACCATGGGATGTTAAATGACCAGGGAGCTTGCTCTTTCCATTTTGAGCTGGATTCCCAAGAAACTCACCAAGTTATGAGATCAAGTGGGCCTAGCAATAGTCCATCATAAAATAGAATGGTACATCTGGGTTCAACTTTGAGCAGGTCCAGAGAACACAAGTAAACTGCATAAACAATTTAGCAGAGGTAATTGAATCTAATTATCATAAGAAGACTGGACTGCTGCTACAGAAAGGGGGCAGAGAGGAATGTGTTGGGCCTTAGGTGATCCACTAGAACAGCGGTTTTCAACCTTCCTAATGCTGAGGACCTTTAATACAGTCCAAAGGGGTCACAACCCATAGGTTGAGAATTGCTGTACTAGAACATCTCTTGGTACTCCCACTCCCAGTTGAACTGTAAATGGACAATTTTACCAGCCATGACCTGAAAGGATCTGGTGACCAGGAGAACAGGCTCCTTAAAAATGAGAGTGTGGGTCAACTCATCAGGCAACCCAAAGAAGGGGGTTGTATAATGGGGAAGGGGACAAGAGGAAGACGATGAGTATGAGTTACAGCTCAGGACCAAACGCAGCACCATGGGACATATTTCATTCCATTCTTGTAGTTTTTTCAGAAATTATGACCAAACAGGTCCAGGAGAAGCGGTGCCTAGATGGAGTGAATTTAATGTGAGAGCCGGCAGAACAGCTTGGTACAAGGTGGGAGGCCACAGTGGATGTATCAGTGCGCTACCCCCAGCTATGTGGGTTGACAACAATTTACCGCTGCCTTCTGTTCTGGAAAATTGTCATCCTCCTCACCTGGGAAGCTGAAATCCACCTTGATCAATAACTAATTGACACAGGGATACGAAAGAATGTCTCCCTTGCCTCAGTGGCAAACTAATTCTGTGGTCCAATCTGTGCTTTAGAGCTTTCTTGTAGAATCTACTGAGCTCACATTCTTGCCAGCTTTTTACTCCTGCTTATATCCTGCTTCCCTCACATCTTTCCTCCAGAAATTATTTCCCTAATAAATCACTTGAACAAAAATCCCTGTCTCAGACTCCGCTTCTAGGGAACCCAATCCAAGTCAGTATATACTGTTCAGAACTTATGTTTAACCCTAGGGAGAAGGATAGCCCTCAACAACATCTCTGAAATTGAATTTCTTTTTTTGGTTTTTTTGAGACAGAGCCTCGAGCTATCACCCTGGGTAGAGTGCTGTGACATCACAGCTCACAGTCACCTCCAACTCCTGGGCTCAAGTGATTCTCCTGCCTTTGCCTCCCAAGTAACTGGGACTGCAGGCACCCGCCACAACGCCCAGCGATTTTTTGGTTGCAGCTGTCATTATTGTTTGGAGGCCCAGGCTGGGTTTGAACCTGCCAGTTCAGGTGTATGTGGCTGGCGCTTTAGCTGCTTGAGCCACAGGCACCGAGCCATGAAATTGAATTTCTTATTAACCATAACAAATAAGGGCATAAATAGTATTTACCTAATGTAGAAAATGGTCCCCCCCCTTTTTTTTTTGAGACAGTCTCACTATGTCGCCCTCAGTAGAGTGCTGCAGCATCACAGCTCACAGCAACCTCAAACTCCTGGGCTTAAGAGATTGTCTTGCCTCATCCTCCCAAGTAGCTGGGACTACAGGTTTCTGCCACAATGCCTGGCTATTTTTTGGTTGTAGTTGTCACTATTGTTTAGCTGTCCTGGGCTGGGTTCGAACCCACCAGCCTCGGTGTATGTGGCTGGTGCCATAACCACTGTGCTATGGGCGCCAAGCGGAAAAATGGTCCACTTCTTACATGTGAGTGTTGTAGAGTAAAACTCACACCTATTACTGCTTTGTATTTTCTTGTCATATGGTTTACACCCCATTCCTACCAGTAGATAAATGTATTTGGAACAAATTACATCTTTCTTTTGCCAGATGCAAGTCAGTCCTTTTTTTTTTTTTGAGTCAGAGTCTCACTCTGTATCCCTGGGTAGAGTGCCATGATGTCATAGCTCAGAGCAACCTCAAACTGTTGGGCTCAAGTGAGCCTCCTGCCTCAGCCTCCCAAGTAGCTGGGACTAAAGGTGCCCAACACAATACTCAGCTAGTTTTTCTATTTTTAGTAGAGACAGGGTCTCACTCCACAGACAGGTCTCAAACTCCTGAGGAGCTAGCATTACAAGTATGAGCCACTGTGCCCTGCAAAGTCAGCACTTTTATTTATTTCTTTATTATTATTATTATTATTTGGAGACAGAGTCTCAATTTGCCACCCTTGGTAGAGTGACCTGGCATCTTAGCTCACAGCAACCTCAAACCCCTGGATTCAAGCTATCTACCCTCTGTGGCCTCCCAGAGAGCTAGGATTACAGGCATGAACCACTGCACCAGGCCTTGCTGTTTTTAGTGACAGAGTCTTGCTCTTGCTGGTCTTGAATGCCTGAGCTCAGGCCATCCACCCACCTTGGCCTCCCAGAGTGCCAGGATTACAGGCATGAGCCACCACGCCCGGCCAAGGCAGCACTTTTAAAGTGGTCCTCAACTTGTTGGAAGAAGTCTGATGCTAGCAAGACATCATGTGCCAGACCACAGTTAATTGAATGACTCTCCCCCTCCTCAAACTCCCCAGTTGCATCTGACATATGCTAGCTGCCCCTCTGGGACAGGCCCCACTACTCCTAAGGGGAGTGATTAAAGTACAAATGAGTGAACTGTGCAGATGTGGGATAAATACCCTGACAAGCAATATCCTTCCTGGCCCAGGGGACCTCAAGGTGACAGAAGCACAGTCTTGAAGAAGTAGATCCAAGACAGATTAAAAACCTTTTTAAGGGGCGGCGCCTGGGGCTCAGTGGGTAGGGCGCCGCCCCCACATACCGAGGGTGGCGAATTCAAGCCGGCCCGGCCAAAACTGCAACAACAACAAAAATCTTTTTAAATATCAAATTGTCTCTCTTGTTTTCCCACCACTGATCTAGGAAAAAGAAATTTGGCTTTCAGTTAGAAAGCTTTGGAATGGAGCCAGTCTTGGGGAAGAAGTTAAATTAAAAACCAGGGGCATAGAGATTAGAGGAAATTTGTGACTGGGTCTTGCACGTCAGGTTTGAGCTTCGCCACCTGGAAAGGAAAACTGCTCCCCAGAAAGAATACTTCATTTTTGGCCCCAATCACCCCTGGGGTGTGTGGTTGGCCTAAAATACAAACACCAGGGCTAGCTGATGCCTTCAGCAGCAGGCTCCTGTATCCCAGGGGCTTTCACCCAAATGACATCTTCCTAATCCTTGCATTACCCTCTGAGACTACAGAAGTCACATCTGCTGATGGGTAAAAACACAACACTCTTCTTTTAAGTCCCTCAGGACCTGACACAGCCCCAGGAGAACTGAATGGGTCCATGATCACAGAGCTGTTGCTGCCTGGTACTGTCTGAAACTGACTACACCAAGCACATCACTGGCAAACAGCTGTATTTTACCATATATTATTGTTCCAAACTCTTGCCCATAGGCAGAGGAATGAGCCTAGTGACTTTTAGAGAATTCCAGTCACCTAGGAAGCCTGTAAACATTCAATACAGTGGTTTTTGAATCTTTTTTAAAAAGTCCTAGAGGACTTAAGAGGATTCTGCATAAACATCAGAAGCATCATTTGTGCCATCTGACTTTTGGTCCCTAAGGATGTTATACAGAATCGGGAAGCCTGGTATGCCTTCCTCCGGGGTTTGGGACCACAAAGGTATTCAGGACCATGTTCATTCTTGCCTTACTTGCTCCCCTCCCTTCTCACCCTGGGCCCAGCTTCCACCTGGAGCCCACTCCCTAACTACCTCATCATTCACTCAGGCTCTGACCCAATGAAACCTGATAAGTCCTCTTGCTCAGGGTCCTTTAATCTGGTGATTTCTGTGCTATGGCATTACACTCTCTATACCCCATACCCCAAATATCTAGGGATTTGAATTGTAGAGTCAGGAGTAAGAAGCAAATATGCCCTGGCCCCAGCCACAGAACTGATGTTTGGACTGCTGAGACTCTGGGCTGAAAGCCCAGCCTGAGTCTGGTCCTCCTTGCTGTTCATCCTCCAGGAGCATTTGTTTCCCTGCCATGAGGAGGAGCGGCAAGCCAGCTTGCTGCTGGCACCTGCCACACTGTAGCATAACACCAACACTAATGGCAGAAATAATCACAGTGACAACGACGGCTTGGTCTACACACAGAAGGCACTTGTCATCTCCCCAGAAGCCTTCTAGCCTAGGGCTCCACAGTGATGATGTACCTGGCCCCTGGCCCACAGCCCACACTGTCACAGTCACACACCAGATTCATCTGAATGGTTGACATCATCATTACTGTCACCACGATGCTTGATAACTACTCATTTATTCCTGAAAAGTACATTGACTAAAGACAAACTGTGTGCCAGGTACTGTGCAAGATTCCAAAGGAGTTACAAAGATTAACACCTTCACGAAGTCTACAGGCTGGACATGGTGGCTCACGCTATAATCTGAGCACTTTGGGAGCTAAGGTGAGAGGACCACTTGAGGCCAGGAGTTTGAGACTAGCCTGGGCAACATAGTGACACCCCATCTCTGCAAAAAAAAAAAAAAAAATTAGCTGGGTGTGGTGGCCCACACGTATAATCCCAGCTACTAGGGAGGCTGAGGCAGGTGGATTGCTTGAGCCATTGTTTGAGGCTGCAGTGAGCTATGATGATGGCAGTGCACTCCAGCCTGGATGACAGAGTGAGATCCTATTTTTTTTTTTTTTTTTGTAGAGACAGAGTCTCACTTTATTGCCCTCGGTACCAGTACAGTGCTGTGGTATTACAGCTCACAGCAACCTCCAGCTCTTGGGCTTAGGCGATTCTCTTGCCTCAGCCTCCCGAGCAGCTGGGACTATACCTGCCCACCTCAACACGTGGCTATTTTTTTTGTTGCAGTTTTGTGGCTGGGTTTGAACTCACCAACCTCAATATATGGGGCTGGTGCCCTACCCACTGAGCCACAAGCACCGCCCAAGATCCTATCTTTTAAAAAGCACAAATATTCTACAAGGGGAGAGATCAAAACATATAATTCCAATATAGGATTATATATAGACTCTTTTTTTTGAGACAGAGTTTCACTTTGTCTCCTTCGGTAGAGTGCCATGGTGTCATAGCTCATAGGAACCTCAAACTCTTGGGCTCAAGTGATCCTTTTGCCTCAGCCTCCTACGTAGCTGGGACTACAGGCACCTGCTGCCACCCTGGCTATTTTTAGAGACAGGGACTTGCTCTTGCTCAAGCTGGTCTCAAACTCCTGAGCTAAGGCAATCCACCCTCTTCGGCCTCCCAAAGTGTTGGAATTACAGGTGTGAGCCATCATGCCTAGCCCAATACATAGACTCTTGTAGATGGTAGGCCACAGTGAGAACTCAGTATGCTTTGATAAATACTGAATGAATGAACAGATGAACAAATGAATGAATATACAAAGGGCTATGGTATCAGACAGTGGGAAAGAGAGCAAATTCGTTGGAAAGGAATCAAGGAAGGCTTCCAGAGGAGATGGCATCTGAGCTGAACTCTAAAACCGAAAAGGTTGAACAATGTTCTGCTTATGAGCGCAGAGTCTGGATCTAGCCATCCAGGATTTGAATACCAACTCTGTGTGTGGTTTGGGACAAGTGTGGCTACTGAACTTCTCTGTTCCATGCCTCAGTTCCCTATCTGTAAATTGGGTTAATAATAGTAGCTCCCTTATGGGATTGTTGTAAAACTACTAGTTGATATTTAAGTGCTTAGTACATAGTTAAGAATTATATACATGTCTGGCTTGGTGACTGTGGCTCAAGAGGCTTAGGCGCCAGCCACATACACCTGAGCTGGCAGGTTCGAATCCAGCCTGGGCCCACCAAACAACAACGAGGCTGCAATCAAAAAATGGCTGGGCATTGTGGCGAGCACCTATAGTCCCAGCTACTTGGGAGGCAGAGGCAGGAGAATTGCCTGAGCCCAGGAGTTGGAGGTTGCTGTGAGCTGTGATGTCACAGCACTCTCCCCAGGGTGACACTTTGAGGCTCTGTCTCAAAAAAATAAAAATAAAAAGAATTATATACATGTCTGAAAAATTATTTGATAGGTAAGGAGCCCATCAGGCTAAGAGTGTGGGAAGTTAAGGGCATCCCCAAAATGTAATGGTATTGAGGTTTCCAACAGGAATAGTGGGAAGGCGGTGGGAGGCAAGGGCTTGACAGGGTACCCTGAATATCAGAGTAAGTGCTGAGCTGTACTTTCTAAAACAAACTTTTCATTTGGGGATAATTTTAGATTTACAGAAAAGTGGCAATGTGCTGCTAGGAGTTCCAATATATCCTTCACCCTGTTTCCCCTAATGGTAACACCCTAAAGGGAGCCACTGTTTTTCAAGCAAGAACCTGACATAGTCAGGCACGCAGGAAGCTCATTGTAGCTGTTGTGAGGAGGAAGAATTCAAGGGAGAGAGACAAGGCCCCAGCAGTATTCATTTGTACTGTATTATTCATTTGTACTGAGAGGCTGTATGATAAGACGGTTAAGTATGGATGATGGCCCCAAGAACACTAGGTTCAAATGCCTGCTCTTCCACTTAACAACTATGTAACCTTGGGGCTACTTAACTTCTCTGTGCCTCAATTTTCTAATCTATAGAGAAGAGATGAAAATAGTGTTTGCTTTGTAAGGATGATATCAGGATTAAATGAGTTAATTCATATATGAACTGAGCATAAAACATTTCCTAGGAAGTCTTAGTTGCTATGTATGTGTTTAAATCATTGAACTAATATGTTTAAATTAAATGTGTTTAGATTATTTAGTACTGTTATAATTAACCCATCTATATATAAGGAAATGTTAGCCCAATAGGAAGCAAGCTTCAAATGAACAGAGACTGTATTATGCCCTTTGTATGTTAGGTAGTTACTTGACATTTATTGAATAATTTGTAAATGACTGAATGAGTGCAATCTAATTCCAGGGTACATGCAGGGTGCAGATGCTGATTCAGAAGCACTTTAGAAGACCTGTTTCATGGTCAAATAACTTCTAGTTCAGTGGTTGCTAATTGTCCCTCTTAATGTTCCTCCATATTAACACTAGACAGTTAAAAAAAAGTTAAAGCAAGTGCTGCCCGTAGCTCAGTGGGTAGGGCACCAGTCACATACACCGAAGTTGGTGGGTTTGAATCCAGAATGGGCCTGCCAAACAACAGTGACAACTACAACCAAAAAAAAAAAAAAATAGCTGGGCATTGTGGCTGGCGCCTGTAGTCCCAGCTACTCTGGAGGCAGAGGCAAGAGAATTGCTTAAGCCCAAGAGTTTGAGGTTGCTGTGAGGTGTGACGCCATGGCACTCTACCCAGGGTGACAGCTTGACTCTGTTAAAAAAAAAAAATTAAAGCAGGTGGCACCCGTAGCTCAGTGGGTAGGATGCCAGCCACAAAACCCCAGGCTGGCAGGTTCGAACCCAGCCTGGGTCAGCTACACAACAATGACAACTGCAACAACAACAACAAAAAATAACTGGCACTGTGGCCAGTGCTTGTAGTCCCAGCTACTTGGGAGGCTGAGGCAAGAGAATCACTTAAGCCCAAGAATTTGAGGTTGCTGTGAGGTGTGACACACAGCACTCTACCCAGGGTGATTGAGACTCTGTCTAAAAAAAATAAAAATAAAGCAGCAGTTGCACACTTGGGGTCTGTTTCAGATAGAGAGCTAATTGGCTGCAGGAATAGAAGTAAATGCATAGGAGCCAGCTTTACAAAGGGTTTCTTATAGTGGACAGAAACAGGGAAGCTGCCTCCCTCCCCTCCCCAAAGAGGCACAGTCAATACAGTGGATGAGCTTTGGAACTAGACAGCCATCGTGCAGCAGCTCTGCCATTACTCTCTTGAGTCCTCCTGTATTCTTGCCTCTACATTTTTCTGCTTGTCTGCTCCAGTCTTCACTAAACTGGCTTCCTCTGTTTTCGCACACACTATTACGGCTGCCTCAGGAATGGTTCCTTTCCCTCCACCTTACCCAGGTGTATATGAACTTAGAAAGAATCTGATTGGCCCAGCTTGGGCAAAATCCTCCCTACTCCTGTCTATCACCTATGACCAGGAGATAGGGTTTTGAGATACAGAGGGCTCCACCTTCTGGAAGAGAATATGCATGAGAAGAATTATAAAGAGCATCTCTAGAACATGGTTGGTCCTCTTTCCTGAAATTAAATAGAACTGATGCACACTGTCAAAATATATGTCAATGTGGGTGGGATTTCACTTTTGAGAGTAGGAAGAAAGCCCAGGAATTTACCCAAAGCCTAAAAGCATCCTTTCCCCAGGTACTCGACCTGGATTGGCTGAGTTCAACTCCTGCCCACCTGGTTTCTGCTGCTCCTAAGCTCAGTTTCCAGAACTCAGAAGCCCCCATTTGGAGGCCTGATTATATCAGGAAAACAAGAGATCAACAGCTGGTTTGGGCTACATAACATAACCTGACATAACCTATGCTCAACTGAACTGCCCTCCTACCATTATCAAACCTCAAAAAGAGGGCTGTTAGCTGAACATCATGGCACGTGCCTCTAGTCCTAGCTACTCCTGCTGAGCTGTAGGAGGATTGCCTGAGCCCAAGAGTTCAAGGCTGCAGTGAGCTATGATCACACCACTGCATTCCAGTTTGGAGGACACAGTGAATCCCTGTCAGTAAGTAAAAGGAAAATGGGGCTTTGAAAAGAAGAGGATTGGTTTGGGAAAATAACCTATTCTTCTAGAGGCAGTAGCCTGTGCTTTATATTCGTCATATGTTGCAGTGTTTCCCAGCTTTACATTCACTAAATATAATTAGGTCCTTACAGAAACCCTGCAGAACTGACATTTTTATCTCTCCTACACACCTGAGAAAATTGAGGTTAGAAGAGGTGAAGAGACTGGCCCAAGGTCACACAGTAAGCTGCTGATCTAATAGTGGAACCCAGGTCTGTTGGATTCCCCACCCAGAGTTCCCCTGTACTGCTCTGCCTGGTAGTGATTTGAGGAGTGAAATTATATCTGGAGGAGAATATTGAGGAGGGCAAAGTTCACAGGTGGCCAGAGGTGCAGAGAGTTAACCATCTTCTCAGTCTCCCAAGGACAGATGGCCTGATGAGGCTGGTTGAGGACTGTAGAGAATGAGGAATCGATCTACCATTGCATGTGAAAATGGATTGTAGCCCTAGTCTGCTTGTGTCAATGGAGCTGATTAGCACTTGCGTGGGTCGACAACCATCGATTGGCAGGTGAGAATCGTTCTGGGAACAGCAGGAAGCCAGTCCTCTCCCAACCCCATTTCCACTAGCTTCATCCTTCCAAAGAGGTTTTCTTCCCCCTCTCTTCCACCTGAAGTCTCTAGATCTCCTCCAAACCCCAGGCCTAGAGTATCCAGAGCTCACCTACCTGCTGCTGACCCAAGGAGGGGGCATGGATGGTACTCACCTCATTCGGCCATGCTAAGTGAAGCTGGTAGAGGCGGTGGCCTTTCAGAAAGTCGCTGCCTGCTTAGAGGGTCCAGTGTGAGCAAGTGGGTGCAGGGTTCAGCTTGGAGCTTATATCATGAGATGAAAAAAGCAAAGACTGTGCCACATACTGACCATGTGACCTTGGGCAAGTCATTCTCCCCTCTGGGTTCCAATTCCCTTAAATGTATGGAATTAAAATAGCTTCCATTTCATTATTGATTTAATTAAATAAAGAAGTGTATATAAAAGTACTTTGCAGTCTCTGGCACATAGTAGAAACTAAACATGTTGCTTGGAAATTGACTTTCCACTCTCTTCAAGAGGTGCTCACTCTGGGAAACCCTCTCTGGTTGATCTCACTTTTACCTCTCTTTTCATTATTTGAATGTTCCATTTAAGTGACAGCAAGAACCTCCGTGTTTTCCCTGAACTGGAGCAATTCTGCCTTCAAGGAAGCTCAGTCCATAGTATTGCGTTGTCTTTGGGGGAATAAACAGCCAAGTTCCAGCAAGAGAGCCAGACAGGCTCAGATTTATTGGACCACCAAGGTCCATCTTGATTTAGAGGTTCTATCCTAAGCTAGGCACATGGTATCTGCAGAGTGCTCTAGGCATTCTTGTGCCTGCCAGGTTATGGCCTCTTCCATTACCTCTAACCGTACTAGGTCCACATGGCAGGCTTCCTGAATTCTTCTGTCTTGTTCTCCAGGCTAGCGCTCTTCCCATTTGGCAGTGGCCCTGATACCTTGCCTTGATCTTGCCAGACTTCTCCCCAGGGACTTGGACATATCTACTAATGACTAGCCTTCTGCCCCAAGTTTTTCAGGCCATCTGTCACCAGAGCTTGGTCTTAATGTTGCCTGATTTGGACACTGCAAGACCCCTGAAGATCTCTGAGGGAGCATCTTCTTGAGTCCCTGTACACACAGCATGTGACTAAGAGTTATAAACTCTGATATAGACTCCGCGGTCCAGTGTCAAGTGTTATGATCAGAACCATGGACAGAAGCCACAGCACCTGGGTACCTGGGGCCGGTAAATGAGCCCAGCGATCTTGCCATCATCCGACACAATGAATGGAAACACACATCAGCACCATGGACAGATGCCACAGGCTGCGTCAACCTAGAAGGGCAATCCTTCAGAAACCAGATCAGTCATAACTCTTCTTATAAGAAATAAACTGGCTCAGCGCCTATGGCTCAAGTGGCTAAGGCACCAGCCACATACACTCAAGCTGGCGGGTTTGAATTCAGCCCGGGGCCTGCCAAACAACAATGACGGCTGCAACCAAAAAATAGCCAGGTGTTGTGGCGGGCGCCTATAGCTACTCGGGAGGCAGAGGCAGGAGAATAGCTTGAGCCCAGGAGTTGAAGGTTGCTGTGAGTTGTGATACCATAGCACTCTACCCAGGGCGACCGCTTGAGGCTCTGTCTCAATCCTACAGAGGCAATGAATGTCAAGACTTCTTACAATAAGCAGTGTGAAATTATAGGCACATCCTCTTTACCTTAAAACAAGATGGTCTCTTTAACAGATATAGGGCTATTCAAGTTATCTATTTCTTTCTGAGAGAGCTTGGATCCATGCAAGGAAAGTATATAGATGTATATATATTTTTGCAGTTTTTGGCCTTGGGCTGGGTTTGAACCCACCACCTCTGGCATATGGGGCCAGCGCCCTACTCCTTTGAGCCACAGGCACCGCCCAGGAAAGTATATTTTTATCCAAGTCTTCAATTATATTTGCAATAAGTTGTTCATAGTATCCTTTTAATTTTTTTTTTTTGCAGAGACAGAGTCTCACTTTATCGACCTGGGTAGAGTGCCGTGGTGTCACACAGCTCACAGCAACCTCCAACTCCTGGGCTCAGGCAATTCTCTTGCCTCCGCCTCCCGAGTAGCTGGGACTACAGGCGCCCACCACAATGTCCAGCTATTTTTTTGTTGCAATTTGGCCGGGGCCAGATT
>CAUYON010207417.1:0-10975 GCA_963573935.1 Arctocebus calabarensis
GTACTGGTGAGGCTTACTAAATTCAGAATACCAATGTTTTCATATAGTGATTAAGAAAATGCCATGAAGGCTATGTTTAACAGTTCAATGAAAATATTTCAGATTGTATATGAAGTCAGCACATTGTGCCCCATGATTGCACTAATGTACACATTTATGATTTAATAAAATTAAAAAAAAAGAAAAAAGAAAAAGTTAAACACACACACACAAAGAAACAGGGGCAGTCACACTACAAAATCAGCTTTCAACTGATACACTGAAGTGAGAGAGTCGAATCACAAAACAATAATTTTCTCTTCCAGACAAAACTCTTTTCTAAATTTCTGCTTAGAATATTTCTGAACAATCTTCTAGGAAACACAAAAAAGGATAAATTCTTATAAAAGGAAACTGGTCAAAAAACTTTTTTAGTGGTAAAACTTTAGCGGATTCACAAAACTAAATGTTTTCTAGGTTCAAATAGACCATGTGAAAACTTTCTTTTTCTTTCTTTTTTTTTTTTTTTATAAATATGATGTTAGTTGATTATTTTGTTTGGAGGTTTCATCATGTCCGTCTTTAACATTTTCAAAGAAGATGGATCCCTCATACTTCTAATTTTAAGAATAATGTGTTATTCTGGGCCCATTCCAGAGAATCCAAATCTCTTGAGGAGTAAAACCCTCACCATAGACTGGGCTCTCAAGAAAGCAACCTAAGCATGGTGAAAGAAAAACTTTGTGGTTTTCCTATAAAAACCCCATTCCCACATTGGAGCGTAACATTTAACCAGTGCTAAACCCATCTGGCCCATCCTTGTCTTCCCCTTCAATCGCAGACTTTATTTTTCCTCCCACAAGGGACTGACGTTGCTCCCTTCTTGACACTGACTCATGTGTGGGGGTACATTGGTGACACTGTTGACGCCATCACAGATGCCACAGTGTGAGGCAAGCTGCAGCTTCCCTCTTAGTTCAGGGGATATGGTGGAGTTTCTTCTGTGTGAAAACGCCAGTGTTAGACCCCCAGGCTCCAGCACGAATAAGACATAGGCTTTGTCCTCACGGTCTTGCAATGCTTAAATAATGTGAATATATGTCATGTATGCAGAATAGAAGAGTACACAGTGTGTTATTGGAGCACAGAAGAAGGAGAACTAAACCAGCTGAGAATAGTTCAGTACATCTTTAGAAAGGACTTAATGTTAAAGAATAAAGTCAAGTGGATCAGGAACAATGATTAAACTGTACTGCTGGTATTTCTGGGTATGCAGGGACTATCTCAGATGCAGTTACAGATTGAGCATCCCTCATCAAAACATTTTATCTTCAAAATGCTCAAAAATCTGAGACTTTTTGAGTGCCAGCATAATTCCAGGAATGAGAAATTCCACATCTAATTCACATGGTGGGTCATAGTTGAAACACAGGTGCAGGTTTTATTCAGCTGGTCATCGCTCTTTGTTGCAGCTGCTTCACAGCTGATGCAGGTACTCCAGAAATACCTCTGTGCTGGTTAGTCACCATGAACACACTATTTTTACTGTTAAGTACTGATGTGTGAAAACATATAAGAAAATGTTTGCTTATCAGTAGCAAATAAACTTAGAGTCAAGAATGATGCTGATTGCAAAGAACTGCAGAGTGTCCACAGGGTGGCTGAAATAGTCACAATTGTGCTTTCTTTCTCCTTTTCTTTTCTTTTCTTTTCTTTTCTTTTCAGGGTGACAGAGTCTCACTCTCACCTTGGGTAGAGTGCTGTGGTGCCATGATAGCTCATAGCAATCTCAAACTCTTGGGCTCAAGCAATCCTCATGCCATAGCCTCCAGAGTAGCTGGGACTACAGAAACCTGCCACAATGCCCAGCTAATTTTTATATATTTTTGTAGGGATAGGGTCTTGCTCAGACTGGTCTTGAACTCCTAAGCTCAAGCAATCCACCTGTCTTGGTTTCCCAGAGAGCTCTTATTACAGGTGTGAGCCATGGTGCCTGACACTTTTGCCTTCTGATGGTTCAATACACACCAGCTTTGTTTAATGCACAAAGTTATTAAAACATTGTATAAAATTACCTTCTGGCTATGAGTATAACGTGTATATCAAAGATGAGCGAATTTCATATTTAGACATTGGTCTCATCCCCAAGAGAGCTCATTATATGTATGTAAATACTCCAAAAAACTCTATGCCCAGAAATTTGAAAACAAGGAGGAAAGGTACCAATCACACCATCTCCCTATCTCATCCAGAAAGAATTAGAACTCTTGAACACAACAATATTAAGCATCAAAATTGAAACAACAGTAAAAGTGCTTCCAACAAAGAAAAGTCTTGGATCAGAGGGTTTTACACCAGAATTCTACCAAAACATCAAAGAAGAACTTGCACCTCCATTGTAGAACCTGTTTCAAAACATTGAGAAGGAAAGAAGCCTTCCTAATTCCTTCTGTGAAGCAAATACTACCCTGATACCGAATCCAAAATGATCCAAAATCTGAAACACTTTTGGTCCCAAGCATTTTAGATGAGGAATAATCAACCTGTACTGAGTAGAAACCTCTCCTAAATCTTCATGGTTTAACATAATTCATCTCTTTTATTAATGAATCTGCAAATTGATCAGATCTAAGTAGGGATGGCTTATCTATGCTCCGTATGGTATCCACTGAGAAGCTTAGCTGATACCTGGAGGATCCACTTCCAATATGGTTCACCTACATGGATGATAACTTAGCGTTAATGATTGGCTAAGCGTTCACTCAAGGCTACAGACCAAAAATCTCAGTTCTTTCCTATGGACCTCTCTACAAGCTATGTGGGCCTCTTCACAGCATGGTGCTGGGTTCCTAGAGCGAGCATCCCAAGAGAACAAAGCAAAACATCAGGGAATTTTGCAAGTCACATAACATTACTTCCACTATTCTGTATTGACCAAAGCAGACACAAAAATCTTGCTCAGTGTCAAAGGAAGAGGATATAAATCCCATCACAAGATGAAAGCATTGTCAAATTTACATAATACGATGACCATGTAAATGGAAGATATTATTGCAGCCTCTTTAAAAAAATACAGTTTTTCTCAAGTTTCTGTTCCTAGGTTTCATTTCTCAAAGAGCTCTTCTCTGGCCTGCTTGAAGCAATGCTCCTCCCCATGGGGTGAGTGATTTGCAGGGCCAAGGATCTTTGTCACCACAAAGCATGTGCTGTCCCTACTTCCATTCCTAGAGCAAACACTCTTAGTACTCAGCACTCTGGAATCCCCTGTCCAGAAGCCCCGAATCTACATCCAGGAACAGTGTGGGATTGTCCCACAAAGGTCTGTCCTATCATGATGGGATGGTGCCACTGGTATGTGCAGCCATTTGCTGGCAATGTGGACAAATGGTGGAGCTGTTGTTTATAGCTTGAATGAATACAAACCTGAGGTTCTCAGTGTGGGGCCAGAAAGGGTCTGAGACAAGACGGAGGATGTCATGTACAAATTTGTGTGAAACAAAGAGAAACACAGATTTAAGAGGGAGGCAGCTCATGGTCTGCAAGCCTGAAGCCAGGAGTAGTTTTCTCAGCATCATCATATTCCAGGGTGGACCATCAAGGAAACTCAGGGTTATACACAGTCTACACTGACCTACACACCTGTTACCTAGAGTTTATTGTTAATATTTTACTATCATGGCTTTATTACATATCTGTACATCTATATATCTCTATTCATTATTAATCATCTTGTTTAATGAAAAGAAAAATATAAACATCAATACCTAATTCACTCAGTTACCATGTTATTAACTAAAGTTCACTATTTGTTTAAAATGTTTTCAGTATGGAATGTAAATACAATAAAATACATAAATCTATGAGTAAATTCACTGTTTTATTCATAAACCTGTATAAATCAGACCTCTATCAAGATGAAGAACATTATTATCACTCTTGAGTTCTGTTGAAACTCAACCCCAAATTCCACAGAAGCAATCACTGTCCTGACTTTTTGCACTGCAGAATAATTTTGCTTATTTTAGCATTTTATTCAAATGGAATTGTGCCATATGCACTCTTCCATAGAAGGCTTCTTTTCATTCAGCATGTTTTGAGATTCTTCCATGCTGCTACATGTATCGGTAATTCAGTCCTTTTCTTAAGGAATAAGAATTCCATTAAATGAATATACAACAGTTTGTTAATCCATTCTTCTATATTTGGGAGCATTTAGATTATTTTACAGATGAGACTATTTTGAATATAGTCATTATAAGCATCTTACAACATTTTTTAGTGAATTTATGCTTTCCTATATCTTAAATGAATAAACAGGAGTGGAATTGCTGGTTCATAGCTTTAGGCATGTATGTTTAAGTTTAAAAGGAACAGCGATAGTTTTCTTCAAAGTGTTCGAACCATTTCATAATCTCATCATCAATGTGAATATTTCAGCTCAATAACCTGCTAAAGTTTGAAGTTATCAATCTTTTTCCTATTTTTCTTTGTACTGTTTTTTTATTGTTGAATTATTGGAGTACTTTGTGTGTCTTGAAAACGAACCCTCCTCAGACATATGTTCCACAGATATTTTTCTAAGTCTATGGTTTGCTTATTTATTTTCTTAAAAGCATCTTTTGATGAACTGAAGGTTTTAAAGTTTGATGTGGTTTAAATCATAATTAAGTTTTTCTTTATGTTTTATTACTTTGCGTAGCCCAAGAAATCTTTACATATCCCAAGCCATGAATACATTCTCTTATGCTTTTGTCTAAAAGTTCATGAATTTAGCCTTTATACTATAGTCTATGATCTATATCAAATTAATTCTTGTGTATGATATGAGATAGGGTCAAGGTTATTTTTCTCCTGTGAAAATTGATTTACTACCAATCTTAAGGGAAAACATTCACTATTTTACCAGGAGGTACATTACCTATAGGCTTTTTGCTAGCGCATTCTTTCCAGCTAAGAAAGTTTCCTTTTATTTTTAGTGTTCTGAGATCTTTCATAATGAATACAATTTGGATTTGGTCAAATGCTTTTTCTATATCTTTTGAAAAGATAATATGTTTTTCTTCCCATTGACTAATTTTTGAATGCTCAATCAACCTTTCATTCTGCTATAAACTCTACTTGTTCACAATACATTTATTATTCTTTTTATATATTGCCAAAGTTAACATGCTTCTATTTTGTTAAGTATTTTTTCATCAGTGTTCTGGAGGGATGTTTTTTGTAATGCCTTTACAAGTTTGGTAATTAGGATTCTGCTGGCATTATAAAATAATTTGGGAAGGGTTTGCTCCTGTATTTTTTTAATTATGTAAAATTGTGTTTTATAACTATATCTATTTACTGACATAGCAGTCTGAGAGAGAGAGAGAGAGAGATTGTAAGGAATGACTCACATGATTATAGAAACTTCCACTCAGCAGGCTGGAGACTCAGGGAGGAGCTGATATTGTTACATTCAAGGCTGAACACCTGAGGCTTCTCTGAGGAATTTCTCTCAACATTCCTAGCCACTTTCCCTCCCTCAACCTCACGTCCTAACAGTTGGAGAGTTGCTGCCCTTGTCTTAGAAAAGGCATCATGCATTTAGAGATATCTCAGCTTTTCTGTGTAGCCCTTAGCTAGTCATTATCTTGTAGTGATGATCATCTCAGTGCCTCTCAGGGTGAGTACGAGGCCCTCTCTCGGCCTTTGTTCTGGGCTCTGTCCTTCAGGGAGGGGCTTGCTGCCTTGGTTTCAGGTTGGATCCCCTGTGCTTCCACAGGAGGGAGAGTCTCTGCTTTCCTTCCTTACCTCACACAGTTGGAGAACTTTGCTTTGTAAACGTGCAAAATAAGCACCTTCTAGGGCTGTTTTTCAGAGCTGCTGTTCCTGTGGTCATCAGAGGGCAACTGCCTTACATTCAAGGAGGCAGAATGTGCCATAGCTTTATTTTCAGACTCCTGCTCTAACCTAGCCTTCGGCAGACTAATGCCACACACTTGGTGAAGTGAGGTCAGAAGAAGCAGCTTTTGCAGGCATGTTCTGTGACTCATTTTTTTCTTCTTCTTTTCTTTCTTTCTTTCTTTTTTTTTATTAAGTCAAATACACATAGATCATAAATACATTTATGCATATGTGGGGTATGATGTGTTGATTTTTTTTTAATACAATCTGACATGGTTACATCAAACCAATCAGCATAGCTTTTGCTCATCTTTCTTTTTTTATTAATCAATAGCTAAGACCGATGTGTGAAAATCTTTAATTCTAATTGTGGCATCTTTATTTCTGTAAACTTTTCTTACATATATTTTGAAGCTATACATACAAATTTAAGATTAGTGTTATTTGCTTCCACTCTTTCTGTATTCTTTCAGTTAAGGGGTGCCCTTTCAAGTAACATATAATTCTTGCTGCTTTCTTAATGCAGGTTGGCAGTACTTTATTTTGTTAACATCTGAGTTCATTTATATGTAACATAATGATTGATATAGTTGCATTTAATTCTTCCATGTTGGTATTTGTTTCTCTTTTATCCATTAGTTCTTTGTCTCTTTAGTCCTCCTTTTAAACTTTCTTTTTATTTGTCAATAGTGTGTATGCTTCCATTTTTTTCCTTTTTTCTTTAATATTAGTGATTACACAAGGGATTACAAGGTGCATTCGTGTTTTATTATATTTTCTCTCAATGAACTTTTTTTATTATTTCCAGAATAATGTAGTTACAACAGGTTAAATCACTCATTGATAAAATGACTTAAATTTATCAACACTGATGTGCACATTTGGTAGTAAAACTCAAAGGGAAGCAAGCAGGTGAGGGGGGTCACCAGGAGAGGGGTAAATTCACACCTAACAGGCACAATGCACACTATCCACGTAAGGGACACACTAGTAACTTTGCCAAAGCAATTCACCTAATCAACACATGTGCACCACTGTAACATTCAGAAATAGAAACAAATTTAAAAAATTCTTTCTTAAAAAAGTTCTAAAACAAAAAGTAATTCACTTAGTCCCTTCCACTCATGCTTTCTCAGTGTTTTGTCCCTGCATTCTTTACAAACTCATAGAAACAGTTACCAGCTTGTACTTACTTTCACATTTACCCTTTAAAATACACATTCCTTTTGATTCTCTCTGAAGTTCCTACTTCACTTTACTTTTTTGTGTGTTTTGTTACAGCTAAAATATTAATCTGCTAATAATTATTTGGAAGTTGTTATGTAAACATTTTTTATTGGGGTATAATTTACATGCAGCAAAGTTCACACATTTTAGTGCAGTATCACACTATACCCAGTCTTCTTTCACTAGCATGAACTTGATGTCAATTCACATTGTTTCCAGTACCAGTAGTTCATCATTCATTTTAGTCAATTGCCTGGATGTATCACAGTTGGTTTATTTATAGCAGATGAAGAACATCCGAGATGTTTTTAGTTGTTGGAGATAGTAAAAAAAGTCTCTGTAAGCCCCCGTGTTGAATTTTTCTGTGAATTTAAGTTTTAATCTCTCTTTGAGGAAATATTTAGGAATGGGATGGTTGGGTCATATGGTGTTTAACTTGGAAGAAACTGTCTTCCACAGTGGCCAAGCCATTTTACAATTCCACTAGCAATCAACTAGAAGTACAATTACTGTAAAAGTTTACCAACACTTGGTATCATCAGTTACAAATATAGTAGCCATTGTAGTCAGTGTGAAGCTTTTTGTAGCTTTAATTTGCATTTCTTTAATGATGTTTGATGCTGAGCAATATTTTATGTGTTTATTTATCATCTATATACATTCTTGGAGAGAATGAAAAATAACTATCCCGTGGTCATACAATAAGTTAAGGTATGTTCTCTCATCATATACTTTCTTAAAGTGTTTGTGTAGAATTGGTATTTCTTTCTCTAAATTTGGTAGAATTCACAATCTTCACATGGGATATTGTGTGTATGTTTTTCTTTGTATCTTTCTTTTTTTTTTTTATAAAATCATAACTGTGTACATTATGCAATCATGAGACACAATGTGCTGGTTTTATATACAATTTGAAATGTTTTCATCAAACTGGTTAACATAGCCTTTAGGGCATTTTCTTAGTTACTGTGTGAAGACATTTATATTCTACATTTAGTAAATTTCACATGTACCTTTGTAAGATGTACCTTAGGTGTGGTCCCACCAATTACCCTCCCTCCACTCATCCTCCCCCCTCCCCTCCCCTACCTCTCCCCTTTCCCCATATTCTTGGTCTATACTTGGGTTATACCTTTCATGTGAAAGCTATAAATTGGTTTTATAGTAGGGCTGAGTACATTGGATGCTTTTTCTTCGATTCTTGAGATACTTTGATAAGAAAAATATGTTCCAGCTCTATCCATGTAAACATGAAAGAGGTAAAGTCTCCATCTTTTTTTAAGGCTGCGTAATATTCCATGGTGTACATATACCACAATTTATTAATCCATTCATGGGTTGATGGGCACTTGGGTTTCTTCCATGACTTAGCAATTATGAATTGGGCTGCAATAAACATTCTGGTACAAATATCTTTGTTATAATGTGATTTTTTTCTTCCTGATATATACCTAGTAGAGGAATTGTAGGATTGAATGGCAGGTCTACTTTTAGATCCCTAAGTGTCCTCCAAACATCTTTCCAACAGGAACGTATTAGTTTGCATTCCAACCAGCAGTGTAGAAGTGTTCCCTTTTCTCCACATCCACACCAACATCTCTGGTTTAGGGATTTTGTGATGTGGACTAATCTTACTGGAGTTAGATGATATCTCAAAGTAGTTTTGATTTGCATTTCTCTAATGATTAAGGATGATAAGCATTTTTTTCATATGTCTGCAGGCTGTACGCCTGTCTTCATCAGAGAAGTTTCTCTTCAAGTTCTTTGCCCACCCTGAGATGGGATCACTTGTTCTTTTCTTGCTAATACATTTGAGTTCTCTGTGGATTCTGGTTATTAAACCTTTGCAGACATAACCTGCAAATATCTTCTCTCATTCTGAGGGCTGTCTGCTTGCTTTACTTACTGTGTTCTTGGCTGTGTACAAGCTTTTTAGTTTGATCAGGTCCCAGTAATGTATTTTTGGTGTTGCTGCAATTGCCCAGAGGGTCCTCCTCATAAAATATTCTTCCAGGCCAATTACTTCAAGTGTTTTTCTTGCATTTTCTTCTAGTATTTTTATGGTTTCATGTCTTAAGTTTAAATCTTTAATCCAGTGAGAGTCTATCTTACTTAATGGTGAAAGGTGTGGGTCCAGTGTCAGTCTTCTATAGGTCACCAGCCAGGTCACCCACCTCCATTTGCTAAGTAGAGAAGCTTTTCCCCACTGAGTGTTTTTAATTGGCTTGTCAAAGATCAAATAACAGTAAGTAGTTGGGTTTATCTCTTAGTTCTCTATTCTGTTCCATACATCTACGTGTCTGTTTTTGTGCCGGTACCATGCTGTTTTGATCACTATCGATTTGTAGTGTAGTCTGAGATCTGGTAGTGTGATTCCTCCTGCTTTGTTTTTATTTCTGAGTAATGTCTTGGCTATTCAAGGTTTTTTTCTGATTTCATATAAAATGAAGTATTATTTTGTCAAGATCTTTAAAGTATGACAGTAGAGCTTTAATAGAGATTGCATTATAATTGTATATTGCTTTGGGTAGTGGGGACATTTTAACAATGTTGATTCTTCCCAGCCATGAGCATGGTATGTTTTTCCATTTGTTAACATCTTCAGCTATTTATTTTCTTAGAGTTTCATAGTTCTCTTTATAGAGATCTTTCACGTCCCTTGTTAGGTAAACTCCCAAATATTTAATCTTCTTTGGCACAACTGTGAACAGAATAGAGTCCCTGACTGTTTTTTTTAGCATGGCTATTGTTGGTATATATAAAGACTCCAAATTTATGAGTGTTGATTTTGTAACCTGAGATGCTGCTGTATTTCTTGATCACTTCTAAGAGTTTTGTAGTAGAATACCTGGTGTTTTACAGATATACAATCATATTATCTGTGAAGAATGAAAGTTTGATATCTTATGACCCTATGTGGATATCCTTGATTGCCTTTTCTTGCCTAATTGTGACAACTAAGACTTCCATTACAATGTTAAAAAGAAGTGGAGACAATGGGCAACCTTGCCTGGTTCCTGATCTGAGTGGAAATGATTTCAATTTAACTCCATTCAATATGATATGGCTGTGGGTTTGCTGTAGATGGCCTCTATCAGTTTAAGAAATTTCCCTTTTCTGTACCCATCTTATAAAGTGTTCTGATCATGAAAGGATGCTGGATATAATCAAAATCTTTTTCTGTATCAATTGAGAGAATCATGTGGTCTTTGTTTTTTAATTTGTTTATGTGATGAATTATATTTATAGATTCATGTATATTGAACCATCCTTGAGACCCTGGGATAAAACCGACTTGGTCATGGTGTATAATTTGTTTGATGTGTTCCTGGATTCCTTTTGCTAGGATCTTGTTGAATATTTTAACATCAATATTCACTAGTGGTATTGGTCTATAATTTTCTTTTTTTCTTGGGTCTTTTCCTGGTTTGGGGATCAAGGTGATGTTTGTTCATAGAATGTGTTGGGTAGTATTCTTTTTTTTTCTGTATTTTGGAAAAGGTTGAGTAATATAGATACTAGTTCCTCTTTAAAGGTTTTGTAGAATTCTGGTGTGAAGCCATCTGGTCCTGGGCTTTTCTTTTTAGGGAGATTTTGTACAGTTGATTTTATTTCAGAACTTGATATAGGCCTGTTCAACATTTCCATTTCATTGGCTAATTCTAGGAAGGCCACGTGTTTCCAAGTATTGATCAATTTCCCTCAGATTTTCATAGGTCTGAGAATAGAGTTTCTTATAATATTCCTTAAGGATTTTTTGAATTTCTGAGGAGTCTGTTATTTCTTCTTTACCATTTCAGATTGATGAAATTAGATATTTTACTCTCTCTCTCTCTTTTTTTTTTATAGAGACAGAGTCTCACTTTATCACCCTTGGTTGAGTGCT
>CAUYON010207425.1:0-22811 GCA_963573935.1 Arctocebus calabarensis
TACTGTTTATTGCAGCTCAATTTACAATCACCAAAATGTGGAAACAGCCTAAAAGCCCCCCAACCTGGGAATGTATTAACAATCCATGGTATATGTACACCATGGAATACTATTCAACCATGAAAAAATGGAGACTTTACATACTTTGCATTAACCTGGATGGAAATGGAACATGTTATTCTTAGTAAAGCATCACAAGAATGGAGAAGCATGAATCCTATATATTCAATTTTGATATGAGGACAGTTAAGGACAATTAATAACATAATGGGGGTGAGGAAAAAGGAAAGAAGAGAGAGAGGGAAGGGAGAGATTTTGTCTCAGTGTCTCTTTTGGGGGCAAGGCATAAGTGTGAGAGGAACTTTACCTAAAAAATACAACCAGTGTCACCTGGTTTCTTGTACCCTCAATGAATCCCCAACAATAAAACAATATGACCAAACCATCATGACATAACCTAGGTTTATATGTCTTTTATCAAGGAAAGTGGGTAAATTTTGCATTGTATTTTCCAGCAATACAGCCAAAAGAAAGGATTGCCACTCTGGAGGTTCTTGAGAATGCAGCAGTAATAATAGCCCAGGGAACCCCAGTTGAAGATCTGTGGTTTGCTTTCATCAACAATGTCTATAGGCTTCTCTAAGCAAGCTCATCCTTTAGAGAAAATTTCCTGAGCTAGACTAAGATAACCCTCTCATTGTAATCATGACTAATTATTCCTATTATTCCTAATTGTTTCTCCCCTGTTCCTCAAATCCACAAACTATTTTTTTGTCAAAAGTAGAAGAATCTTGGAAACGTAAATTTAAGATTAGAAACGAGTTAAAATATTAATTACAATAAACACATACAATGTACCAGTAAGAGGTAGTTTGGTTTCAAAGATCCTTTGAATTTTAGCTCACTAGACCATCTACTGAGGACATGATACCTGAAAGTGTCATGATTCTTAGTAGATTTGCACTTATGTTTTCTCCTCATTGTTTTTATACAAAGGAATTGTTTCTTCTTTCTAACTTCTTTGAAATTTTACTGTTTTAAACTCATAATTAATATTTATACAAGTATATAATGAAATTTGGTAACTCATACTTATGTATTTATTTGGTTAGAATAATTTGTCATCAGAATCTAGAAATTTCCATCTGTGTCATATAATTTTACACAGAAATAAAAGATTTAAAGAACTGTGAAATGACTTCAAGAAAAGCCAATAAGCACTAGTATAAGATTTAAATAAGGAAAATGTTATATAGCAAACCAAATCTCCACATAATTTCCATAAATATTCTGATTTCGTTAATGGTTAGCTTGAATTAAGGGATTTGAGGGGACCATTTAACTTAATTATTGCTAGTTTTGAAATGTCTTTGTAAGAGTAGGGTTGGCACAGATGCAGCAATATGTAAGATTAGGAGATGGGGATCACAGTTATCTGTGTTCCTATGGAAACTATTTAAATATTTATTTTATATAGATTTTTATTCACTTTTCAGACATGCTATGAAAGAGCACCCCTCTGCTGCTCAGCAAGCATTTGTAGCTTGTACAGTGGCAGAATGGGACAAAAGCTTAGTGTTGTGACCTGTTTTAAGAATAAAGTATCTTGAAATTAAAAAAAAAGAAAGAAAGAAAATGTCGATACCATTTACCAAGTGGAAATGGCTGAACTGCAGAATTGTGACTCTCTGAAAGAAACATTCAAGTCAAGCAGCCTTCCTAATTTCTATGCATCTCTCCGTTCTGAGATATGTACTAATCTCAGGAACCATGCAGTCAAAATGGCAACCATCTTTGGCAGCACTTATGTCTGTGAACAGACTTTTTCCATAATGAAACATATGAAATCTCCAACCAAATCTAGACTAACCGGTGCACACTTGCATCACTTGTTACAACTAGCAGTGACAAATATGGAACTGGATATTGACCATCTAATTAGCCAAAAACTGGCCCATAGTTCCCATTGAAATACTGGTCAGTTTGTTGATTTAACTTTATTTGTTCTTCATTTTAAATATTATATTTGTTCCCATTTTGTTTTTTTTACTTCAAAATAAGATATGTGCAGTGTGCATAGGAATTTGTTCATTTTTTTTTAAACTATAGTCTGGCCCACCAATGGTCTGAGGGACAGTGAACTGACCCCCTGTTTAAAAAGTTTGAGGACCCCTGCTCTAACTTGCTTTAATTCTAAGAAGGTACGTAAGAAACACTGGAAGCTAGTGGAGGTTGGTTTATGAGGTTAAAGTAATTTAGTCATGTCTAGAATAAAACAGGGCAAGACGAAGCAACAATTGTTGATTTAGAAGCTGCAGTAAGTAATCTCACTGAGATTACTATTTAAGGTGGCTACACTAAGGAAAAGATTATAAATGTAGACAAAATAGCCTTTTATTGGAAGAAGATGCAACCTGGGTGCTTTATAGCTAGAGAGAAGTCAATACCAGCTTGATAGCCTCAAAAGATAGTCAGACCTTCTTGTAGCCGGTGACTTGAAGATGAAGAGAATGTGCATTTACCTATCCAAAATTCTTCAGACCCATAAGAATTATGCTAAATCTACTGTGCCTGTGCTCTACAAATATGGAGCAACAAAATGTATATGGCAGTATTAGCATTGTTTCATGAGTATTTTAAGCCCACTGTTAGAGCCTAAACAGAAAAATCCTTTGAAAATATTGTTGTACATTCACAAATCTCTCAGTAACCAAAGAGCTCTGCTAGGGATGTTTAAGAAGATGAATGTTGGTTTTAAGTTTGCTAACACAACATCTCTTTGCATCCCATGATTAAGGAGTAATTTCGAATTTAAGTCTTATTATTTAAGAAATACTCTTGTAAGGCAATAGTTGCCCTATATAGTGATTTCTCTGGTGTATCTGGACAAAGTAAATAGAAATCTTCTGAAAAGGATTCACCATTTGGGGTGACATTCAAACATTTGTGATTCATGTGATGACTCAAAATGTCAAAATCAACAAGTCTTAGGAAGAAGATGATTCCTGCCCTACTGAAGTGGGTGAGGGGGTTCAGGACTTCAGTGCAGGAAGTAATTACAGATATGGTTAAAACAGCAATAGTGTTAGAATTAGGAGTAGAACCTGAATAAGTGACTGAATTGTAGAAATCCTGTAATAAAAACTTGAATAAATGAGTTGTTTCTTGTGGGTGAGCAAAGAAAATAGTTTCTTGAGATGAAATCTACTTCTGGTGAAGATGCTGAAAACATTGATAAAAAGAAAACATAGAAATTAAACTATTCCACAAACTTAGTTGATCAAACAGTGGCAAAGTTTGAAAGGACTGACCCCAATTTTAAGGAAAATTCTACTGTGGGAAAAATACTATCAAACAGTATTGCATACTACAGAGTAAAACTTTTGTGAAAGAAAGACTCAATAAGTACACAAGCTACACTGTTGTTTTATTTCAAGGAATTGCCACAACCATTTCAAACATGAGCTACCCTCACCCATATCTGTGAGGAGCTAGCAACATCAAGGGAAGACCCCCACCACCAAAAAAAGAGTAGGCTGTGAGGCTGTGACGACCATTAGCATTTTTAACAATAATATTTGTTCAATTAAGTTATGTATATATTTTTTAATATAATGCTATTGCACACTAAATAAACTACAGTAAAGTGTAAACATAATGTTATGTGCACTGGGAAATCAAAGCATTCTTGTAACTGGCTTGACCATGATATTCAGTTTATTTGAGTGGTCTGGAACTAAATCTGCAATATTCCCAAAGTATGCTGTAGTTAAGAAAATGTAGGGAAACTCAAAATAAGAGGGATCATTGTTTTCTCTTTCTGTCACTATCAATATCATTTATTTAGAGCTCCACATAAGCCATGGATTTTGTCTCTACACAAGAAAACAATTATTTTGAATGTATCAAGGAATAAAATGTTTTTTTTGAAAAAGACCTACAATGCAAAGAAGTGTTCATTGCATGCTACATAAATACTGCAAAAGTGACTTATGAAATCAGAGAAATTTAACAGAAAGCTTCAGAAATACTCTGTAATATAAAAGTTAGACGTAGAAGAACATATTATCCCGAAAAGATAACAGTTGTAAATGGCTAAGAAGTGGGGAGGGGGGGAGAAGAGTTACGCTTGTTTAATACAGAATCAGTTTAAAGGAGTTGGTAAGTAGAGGAAAGCTAATGGTTTATAAGGCTTTAGATAGCAAGTAGATCATTCAGGTCATGGGTTGACAACTCTTTGATGTCAAGAACTAAAAACATACGCATTGCAGTCTATTTGTCTAAATATTTTCCATTAAGGAAAATCAGTATGGAATAGAATAACTTATTCATTCATGCAACTGAAGATCTTATAATTTTACACAATTATTATCATGGTTTCAATTTTCCTTCATATTTAAATAAATATAAATAATATGGATATTATTTATAGTATAAATATAATATCATAGATTTAAATTTCCTTTTATTTCTCCTTGTTTTAAGTAAGAAAGATCCTCTTTTACCTAATGAATAAATCCCTCAGAGTGGGGAGACCAGTTAGAAATGTTACAAGCCCTCCAATGAGAAAAAGTTTCCTATGGAATATAATAATCAGAGAATACTTCAAACCCTGCCTGTCAGCAAGAAGAGTAATGGCATAAAAATCTTGCATATCTGTGTTGCAAGTCATAAATTTTGAAACCTGCTGATTGGGTATCTGCTGGCTGCTAATATTGGTTGACCAAGCTATTTAATTTTTCCACAATTCAATTCTATATGAGAGATGCTCAGACTTTTTTCCTTAAAGGATTATTTGTGGTTTGTTTTTGAGAAGAAGTATTAACAATAATTTCTCAAACAATATGTTTTATGTGATTTTTTTTATGAGAGTATAGAATGAGAACCATCCTCAGAAACACTTCACATGTTTGATGTGAGGGTTCGACCCTATGTCAAGTCACCACACTAAGAAGGCATCAAGGCAGATTAGACTATAATTGGGCTATAGCCTTCATAGGAAAGCTATAAATTAGTTGCATAGTAGGGCTGAGTACATTGGATACTTTTTCTTCCATTATGAAACCAGTACCCCTTGATTGCACTAATGTACTCAGCTATGATTCAACAATTAAAAAAAAATTCATAGAATGATAAAAACAAAGAAACAAACAAAAAGACAGATGAGACAAAATCCTAACTTGTTATTTTTAGGACATATACTGTACTGTGCAGAAGAAAAATAAATTTTCTCATAAGTCACCACTGCTTAAATACTATACAATATTTGCAATGTGTTTTATCCCTCACTCTTGATATTGATCCCTTCTTTCTCTTTTTTCTCTTCAATTTTGTGAAAAAACATTTATCCAATCTTAAAATTTTCCCATGTACTTTTTGAGCAGCTCCTCTGACTGTATTACTTATGCTTTTTAGCCTTTTTCTTTTTAAAAGGCAGAAGTAGGATTATGATTGAGCTTATAAAGATTAAAGAAGATATAAACAGATATATATTTTTATTGTTTTAATTCTGAGTGAAACATGAAGAGCCTGAGGATACAAATAAGGGAAACTTATAGTAAATGAGAAGAAAATATCCATCATTAAATTCAAACAAAATTTGATTTGCATTAATTGTACATCTCTGGCTCAGAGGATGTAAAATGTCAGAGCTGTGATCTCATTTAAAGAGGACATTAAGCTTAAAAAAAAATAGGCCAATTGACAATGGAGAATACTGAGTTTTTATCTTTATGCCTAATTATACTTTAATTGAACTCTAACTATTATTTAATTCTGGTCTTTATGCCATGTCTTAGAAGAAATGAAGCCAGGCATGATAGAAATAATATTTATTTTCATTTTATCTCTTTTATTATTGGTATTGCTACTCTTTTTCTGTGGTATGACATTGGTTCTTCGCATTCTTTAGAGGGCACAAATTTAAATAGTCAACTGTGTGAAGAGAGATTAAGTCTTAGTCTAAGTCAATGCTGGTGAATTGTAAATGAATGCCTACAGCAAATTATTAGACTCAAGTTATTAATTTTTTGGAATTCTAATTAAATTAATTATAACTTTAATGTTTAAAGCATTCAAGGAAATGCCTGTTTTAAAAATTTGACTTATAATAATACATCTCCACATTTGTATATTTATGATTACATCAATTTTTCTCATTATAAAAAAAAGTCAAATCTGGGTTTGCTCAGCCATATAGATTCTTGCAAAGTAATATTAACATAGCAAAAAAAAAAAATCTCTGTATCAGGCACTAGTCTATGCATTCTACATGAATTATATTATTTTATCACTATTCAAACTTTCACTATACAAATGAAAACTATGTGGCTCAAAAAGTTTAAAAAGCTTTCTCCTGCACAATTAGTTAATACATAAGTGCTTTTGTTCTGATTCAAAACCAATTATTTATTCATTTCACCAAAATTTGTAAGGCAGTGCCATTGGTTACCAGAGTGAAGTCATTTTCTTGATATTAACATTGATACAAAGTTGTATATCTAATGTTTGAACTCAAAATAATGCATCAGAATAGACAATAAAATTAAACATCATTGGCGGTGCCTGTGGCTCATAGGGGTAGGGCACCGGCCCCATATACCAGAGGCGGCGGGTTAAAATTGGACCCTAGTCAAAAAGTGCAAAAAAAAAAAAAAAAAAAAAAAAAATTATTGACCTAAGAGTCATGGAATCAAAATCTAACAATTTCTCTGGGCTACATCAACATTACCAGGTATTTGTTAATATTGCACATATGCACAAATTATAATCACACATTTTAAAAAAATTATGAATAGGGAAAAGTATTTTGTAGTTGTGCACAGAGATATTAAACTACAATGACAAACCTTACAAATAAAGGACATAATCCCAGGTGAAGGGTATATGTTACACAGGAACTGACCCACCCTTTCAATTTACTTCTCTATTTTTAATATCATCAATTCTTTTCCCTCCACTTCATACATGACCAGTAAAAATGCATTAGACTTCTCATGAAAAAATTTAAAACCCTTTAGTTTCTATATATTCTAACTAGCACCAGAGTCAGCATAGTACTTCTATTTCCATTTATAGCAAAACTCAGGATAGATGTTAATATAAGTTATTGCTGCCAGTGTCTAGAGAGACTCATAAACTTCTGGCTAAAGAGAAAGTTTATGAATTTTCTGGTTTTGGTTCTCCCAATATATGGCAAATATGTGTATTTATAGAAATAATTTGTGGTGAAACCAAACAGAGTGATTGGGTGATGTGTATGGTGGAGGTGAGGGATAAGCTACTATAACAAGAAAAACCCAAGTCTGGATCTGTCCTGCATGGCCATCCCTAGGTAAGTTTAGTTCAGTTTAGCAAGAACTCTTTTCTTGCACCTTTGCCTTAGCACTGCAGTCTTGAACCCTTGGCTGTGGACTGGTACCCATCTGTTAGGAACAAGATCACACAGCAGGTGGTGAGCAGCATGTCAGCCAGTGAAGCTTCAACCTGTTCACAGCCACACCCCATCGCTCCCCTCCCCTCCTGAGCTGTGTCCTCTCACATGAGTGGGGCATTCATTTCTCATCAGAGCACGAGAACTGTGCATGTGAGGGATCTGGGCTGCTGTCAGCTGTGAGAATCGGATGCCCCCAGTCCTACACCCTGAAACCAGTACCTGGTGCCAAAAATTTGGGGGCCACTGTGCTAGAACATTTTTATAATCTACCAGATTCAAGGAGGACTTCATTAATTTTTGTTCCCAGGAAGACAGAGGAAATCCAAAGCACCTTCATTCTTTGAAGTGAGCAAGGTGGAATGTTCACAGATTACTCCTGATCATTTTCTTTGATGAGTCTTAGTTATGTGGTCGTATCTACCTGCAAGGGAAGATGGGAAGTATAGTCTCTAGCTAGGCGTACAATTATTCATTTGAGTATTGTGCACTGTCTATCTATGTGCTGGTTTTACAAAATGAGCTGAGTGCACACAAGTTCTTATCTTCATGTGGTTTGTGTAACATATTAAATGGGGACCCTATGTAGCATATTAAAAAAGATAGAAATGGTTTTGTAGCATGTTGAGACATGTTACAGTGACAGTAAGGACCCCATTCAGGTGAAACAGTTTGAGAAAAAACTTTAAACTCTACAGGCACCTGGCGGAAAAGATCACTTCAGGTATAAGAGAATGGAGACATGCCTAGGTAGGAAAATACCTGTGTGATTCAGGACCAGCAGTTAGATCCAGTGGTTGGCACTGAGTGAATAAAGCAAGAGAATAATAAACTTTTAGGTTAGAGTAATGATAGAAAAGCAGATCATTTAAGTCTTTGCAGGGTTGTTGTAAGGACTTTGGATTTTCATCTGAATGACATGGAAAGCCATTTGAAAGTTGATGAACAGAAAACTATTTGAGGAAATTGGAGAATGGGTTGTTCAAAAACCTAATATTGTGCCACAAACAAATGTTTGCATTAGGCTGAATCGATTTACATTTACATGAGGTTGGGGAAGGTGGTCCCTGACATCCAGTACCTGGTCAGAGGCTCCAAGCTAGACTTCATAAGCAATCCCATATGAAATGTTCTTAGTAACCCTCTAAACAAGCGACATCTACTTCCTTACCAAGTAAGCTTATTCTTAGTCTATCCTCCACCTAATTAGTTCCCTACACAGGTAAGATTTATCCAGCCACGCGGACATAGTAGAATGCCCTTATATCCTGACAGTGCTGAGTTTAGCTCAGACTCCTGCTTCCTTAGGTCCTTCCCCACATTACCTACCAAATTCAATACAATTTCTTCTCTCATCCTCTTTCTGAGATGTCTGCGGTAACCTCTGATGCATAGTCTCCCATCTTGCAATGAATAATACATTCAATGTTTCAACTAAACGTATGCTCATGGCAAAGACAGAATCCTAAGGGCACAGGACATTTCTATGGTTAAGCAAATTGAAAGGCAGAGGAGGGTAGTTTTGACTACAGAGTGAAAATAAGAGGGGGTTCTAGAGCCCTGTTCTGTATCTTGACTGTGATGGAGGTTACATGGCTCTATGTATTTCTAAAAATACATAATGTCTACCTTCTCGTGGATTTTAATATGTATACCTTAGAAACCTATGTTATGTATGTAAGTTGGAGTAAAGTTTTCTTAAAATCAGAATAATTTTTAAAATTCAGGATGTGATCCTTTGAAATTGGGGAGGGGAGGGGGGAGGATGGGTGGAGCGAGGGCTCATCCTTTGGTTTTTCCAAGCTTGGTTTTCCTTGAGATTTCCTTCCCATGTGCACTTGAGCGTTGGCTGATCCATTCCAACCTGGATTAAGTACCTGTGTTTTTTCCTCCAGTCCTGTGATGTTTCCTTTAGAAGAATGGTCTCCATTTCCATTTATTTACATTTGTCCTTGCCTGTCACATTTCTTCCCTAGCTGGAGCAATGGACACACGGAAAGCGTCCTGTCGGAAAGCCACTCGGTGATCGTGATGTCATCGGCAGAAAACAGTCGGCACAGCAGCCCAGCTGGGGCCCCGCGAGGACGTCTGAACGGCATGGGAGGCCCCCGGGAATGTAACAGCTTCCTCAGGCATGCCAGAGAAACCCCCGACTCCTACCGAGACTCTCCTCATAGCGAAAGGTAACACTGAGGGGGCAAGGCCACTGCGAGGAGCGGGCCCGTCAGAGAGCCCCCGCACCTACAGCCTCACTCGGGAAATCTGCCCTAATCAGAATTACCGTCCTGGGCGTGCCCCTAGCTGGTGAAATCTCCTTTTTTTCCCAGTGGCTGGCCGGCAACAAACTCACAGAGCTGGAACGAATTGATGTGGAAGGTGTAGCAAGTGGAGTTTCTGCTTCTGGCTGCAGGCTCAGACCCACTCAGGGGCTCGCTGTCCTCAGTCGTAACAGTAGAGAGACGGCCTTGATGTCTGATAAGGACCCCGCTATAATTTCACCTCGCCCCGTTATCCAAACTCTGATAAGGCGGTCGGGCAGGCTGCGTGTCCTTATGTGCTCACTCTGCCTTACCTTCCAGCTGCAGTCAAATCAGCTCGAGGGCTGTGTCACTCCTGTGTCCCACCTTCTAGTGTCCCTTTTATGTAATTCCAAGAAGGGAGAAAGAAATAAATCTGTGTGCTGCACCTGTCAGCATCCACAGGTGGTTGCTAAAGCAGATACGGCCTTGGACGGGGCTCTTCCTCCATGACTTTTTGCTTTCCTCTGGGGAGATTGGGTTGGGTTGGAGGGAGTTACAGCAAAGGTAAAAGAAAGAGTTGGGGAAAGTGACCTGGAGGACATTCAGACTAGGAATGTCGACGTCGTAGATTCTCTTCATCCATTCTCACCTAGGCTGGAAGAGAGCTACTCCCAGCTGGTATTTCTAGCCCATCAGTAAGCTGTTACTTGTTTGTTTTTAAGTCCACTGGGTTGGGTGTGGTTTTATTATCATCTCAGTCTAATCTTGGACTATTTACTAAAAGGTTCATGTGTTGTCAAACTACCGACTCCTTGGTAGTTACCCAGGTGGAGATGACTCGCCAGACTCTGTCCCCTGCGCCAGGCAGTCCTGGCACTTGCGGGTCATATAGAGCTGATTTTCACTCCTTCAAGGGCCTTTCCCCAGAATGGTACTTGAGTGGAATTGGAGGTTCTCCTGCCACTCCTCTCTGAAATGCTGTCAGGGTCCAAAATTTGTTCAAAACATTTAGTCTTAAATTCGTATAATGAAATCTCTATCTGTCCATCCTAATTCAGTCTTTTTTGAGATGTGAAAAGGAGGTTAGAGATAAAATCTTTCTTCATCCCCACTGCACGTGACATTTACCTGAAAGGCTGGCATGGCCCCGCGGTGGCGGGCTTTCCTGCCTGCCCTGGACCTTAGCCACGTCCATAATGTTCCTGAACTTGGAGATCTTAGGGAGAAGAGATGAATCCCTTTTTTGCATTGGTTGAATTTAGCTTAGCATTTCTCAGAGAGCTTAATTGAAGTATCCCCGAAAGCAAAAGTCTGAAGACTCAAGCCCCAAATATTTCAATGTCCAGGGCACTTTCCCATTTAGAGACAGCTGGGTCTCACATCCATGTCCCTGCGACTCACGGAAGAGCAGGGAAGTGCACAGGGTCCCTGTGGACTAGAGGGTGGAGGATGGTGGCCTTTGTCGTCACAGGTCATGTCAAATTAGACTTTGTGAGTGGCATGTGAGGAACAGAGTCCTTCAGTACGTGCCCTGGTAACATTTTTATCAAAAGCTGAGCTGGGGAAGAAAGCAGCTGTGGTGAAAACAGTGTTCTCAGGACCCTGACGACAAGATTCCCTGAGCAGTCGCCCGTATAATATGACAGAAAGTGACATGATACAGCCAATCCTTGATGAGCCTAAGAGAGACGTAGCTGTGGGCTTTAGAAGAGAGGCCAAAGATTGGACGTAGCGTCCATCGTGGTGACTACAAAACCACCCTAAAGTTCTCTCAGGCTTACCTGTGACTTTCCTGGACCCTGGGATGCATAGTTACAAATTGAATGTTAACCAATTTATTGGGAAACAGTGAAAAGCACACGAGTGTAATAGACTGTTACCAAGAATCAACCTAAGCTTCTATGCTCTTTTATTCTTTCATAAGACTTAACCTTATAGCTGAGCTAAGGAGAAACAAAGCACCCAGACCCAATGCATGCAGACCCAGCTGTCAGCTCATCTTAGATCTTCTTCCATTCCGCATTTGGGCCTCATTCCCTAAGACCCCTTGGCCTGTAGGAAGGTATAGTATTTAAGCAACACTTCCAAATCCCCAAGCCTCAGTCCTGCTCAACCTGTGGGGCGGGGCCCAGAGGAACTGTCTTAAAGGGCCGCAGCAGTAGGAAGGTTGAGAACCTTCTAAGCTGAGAGGTGTCTAGGCCCTAACACCCTCTCATCTTGGCTCGCATGCTGCTTTTTCAAATCGCAGACTCTAGATTCCAAGGGTGCCTAAACGGTTGAGGAGGTCTCAGTGCACAGACTGGTGTGTTCTCTGAGGAGCGGTGCTTGCCCTCCCGCTCTGTGCCCCTGTTTCTACCATACTGACGCCGGGTCTTCTGTGCTCACACAGGTTTGTGTCAGCCATGACCACCCCGGCTCGCATGTCACCTGTCGACTTCCACACGCCCAGCTCCCCCAAATCGCCCCCTTCGGAAGTGTCTCCGCCTGTGTCCAGCGTGACGGTGTCCATGCCCTCCATGGCACTCAGCCCCTTCGTGGAAGAGGAGCGACCCCTGCTTCTTGTGACTCCCCCGAGGCTGCGGGAGAAGAAGCTTGAACACCACCCCCAGCCCTTCGGCTCCTTCCACCACAACCCGGCGCATGAGAGCAGCAGCCTGCCCCCCAGCCCCTTGCGGATAGTGGAGGACGAGGAGTACGAGACCACCCAGGAGTACGAGCCAGCTCCGGAGCCTGGTAAGAAACTGGCCAACAGCCGGCGGCCCAAAAGAACCAAGCCAAATGGCCACATTGGCAGCAAGTTGGAAGCGGACTGTGACACGAGCTCCGGGAGCAGTCACTCAGAGAGTGAAACGGAAGACGAGAGAGTGGGGGAAGACACGCCTTTCCTGGCCATGCAGAACCTTCTGGCAGCCGGTCTGGAGGCAGCGCCCGCCTCCCGCCTGGCCGACAGCAGGACTAACCCGGCAGGCCGCTTCTCCACGCAGGAAGAGCTACAGGCCAGGCTGTCTAGTGTCATTGCTAACCAAGACCCTATTGCTATATAAAGCCTAAAGAAACACATAGATTCACCTGTAAAACTTTATTTTATATAATAAAGTATTCCACCTTAAATTAAACAATTTATTTTATTTTAGCAGTTCTGCAAATAGAAAACAGGAAAAAAAACTTTTATAAATTAAATATATGTATGTAAAAATGTGTTATGTGCCATATGTAGCAATTTTTTACAGTATTTCAAAACGAGAAAGATATCAATGGTGCCTTTATGTTATGTTACGTTGAGAGCAAGTTTTGTACAGTTACAGTGATTGCTTCTTCACAGTATTTCGGCAGAACCTCCCAGATCTTCTGTTTTGCTGGCTTCTGTGCATTGCATTATGATGTCGACTGGATGTATGATTTGCAAGACCTGCCACTGCCCCTCTGATTGCTTGTAGTCGCCCCTGGTCAGTATGTCTTGTAACGGCACATCCATCCAAATGCTCCTCTTTTGTATCAGTTTTTGTTTGCTTTCCAAATATGAAATGAGTTGTGTCTATTCTGCCAGCCAAAGGTTTGCTTCATTGGGCTCTGAGATAATAGTAGATCCAACAGCATGCTACTATTAAATACAGCAGGAAACTGCATTAAGTAATGTTAAATATTAGGAAGAAAGTAATACTCCTTGATTTCTTTTTTTTTTTTAAAAAAACTATATTATAAATCAGAAAACAGCTTGCTCTTACTAAAAGGAGCTGCCATTTACTTTATTTGAATTTATTTTTTCTTGACACAAAAGCAACTCTTTTCGGGATAGCTTAGAAAATGGGTTCTGGCTTGCTGTCAGAGTCAACCTAACACCTTACAAGAGGACCCAATCTCACTTTCTCTTTGAGGGAGATGATCCAGCCGCTCATCTAGTTGAAGGTCAAACCACAACTGCTAAAGGTGCAATCGTTCTGACTTGTATTTTTCACTGATTTTGGAACTAGCGATTGGCTGTGTCTTCTCAGCTCAACAAGAGGCCCATTATGGCACAAAAAGTCCAGGCCAGATGCACAGTCAGCCACGTGTCTGAACTACTTCTAGAGTAAAATGTGCTTGCTGTGCCTCGTGGTGACTGTCATCTTAGGCAAATACCGTATTTCCATCGTAGAGTGTTTAGAAGGGACAACTGCCTAGGTGGAAAACAGCTTGGTGACTTGGTTGAAAGTTTGAAGTTTTGTTGCCCACTCCTTTCTTCCCAGGATTTTTCTCTTATTTTTCCACATTGCCTTGTTTAGGTCATAACTATGCATGAACATTTTTATCAGGAATGATGAATGTGCATGTCACTTGTGATTAGGTAGAACCTTCCATGAGTAATGACTCATCAGGAAATGTCAAGTGTGTTGGAAAGATTGCACCTTTACTTGCAGAAGTGACCCCTACATGTGTCCTGACCCCTCCATTTACAGCCTGAATCACTCATTTTCCCCATTCTCTTAATTTTTGCTTTATTGTCACAAAGTAGGATTGGTCTAAACATCTCATGTGCTCTTGTGATTGTCAATCCGAGGAAGGCCTTAAGGTATTAACACCTGAACTAACTGCTAATTCAGGAAAATAAGAGATTTTTTTAAAACGTGGAACCCAGTTCCTGCCTTGTCTAATACCTGTCCAATCAGGGCTGGAGCTTTCTGTAAGTTCCAAGTGGCTTCAAGGAGCCATTTAGCAGAATGGGAAACAGGTTAGCAAGGGGTTCATGATGTCAGTGAGCACAATCGCTTCTTGTTTGTGGGTAAACTAAATGTATTTCTTCACCGAATCTTTATGTTAAAAAGAAAAAAGAAATGATATGCAAGTGGGTTTAGTAGAAAACTGTAGGTGTCCCACGTGCTTCTGTGATCCACAGAGCTGCCTGTCTGCAGGTGTGTGGTGTACTTGCATCCCCAAATGTTCTGTCATGGTTCACATGCCACTGTCTCTGTGTTCAATGGTACCCTTGTTTGGATTTTAACCTGGGGAGACCCTATGAAGTTGCTCCAATTTCCCAATTCTGCAGAAATGATGAGCTCACGGGAAGAAGACAGTCCAAAGAGGTTCTCTAAATCATTGAAACATCGCCCTTGAAAGCTCTGATGCATTCTTAGCCATTTCAATAAAGAAATTGCTACCGTGAACTAAAAACCATAGAAATTCTGTTTTGAATTCTTTGGGCATTGGGATATTCAACTGTCCCTTTCTGGACATTTTTAATAGTGAATACAATCTTTCATTGAGAGCAATGAGCCACATTTTCCTTACTATGAGAATTGCTATAAATTTTCAAATTACCAATATGTGCAAAAATTTAGGACAAGCGGAAATTTTACTTCCAACCCGATTCTGGTCACTGATAGAAGAAAGACTTTTCATCCATAGAACAAGAGCTGCTCTTGATAAGAAAAGCCAGCTGACCGCTCAGGGCCACCTGCGACGGCCACTAGGTGCTTGCTCACAGGGACTTCTCCTATCATCACCCTCAGTCTTCCCAGTTTACCCATGCAGGCAGTGCGATGGCTGTCCAATGGACTGTGAGCCTGTTCCCAGCACATGGACAGTCCATTTTAGGTTTTAAGAAATTGCCCAGGAGTTTGACAGCCACTTTGGTTCCTGGGTCTGAAATCATATCTCATTGAGAGGTACACAGTGGAGCATAATATATGCAACATTCCTTTTCTTGCACTTAAGATTCCTTTTACATCCCACTTTTCCTTCCTTCCAGCCCCTGATGGGCTGGACAACCTTCCGCTTCCTATGCGATGGCCTTCTGTATAGATGAAAGTGTCTCAGAGAGCAACATGCCACCTCTTTCTTATTTCAGTGTGACACTCTTGATGTAGGAGGAGTTTATCCAGGTTAACTTGCTTAGTATCTATTCCTTTTTCTTTGGCCTGGTGTTGAAGAGTGCATGGCTCAAATTGGTGAAAATAAGAAAGGCTTGGCTTTATCTTTTACCACTGGCTGTGTTTCACCAGCCACAGAGGTTCCTGTCCACAGAGACCCATGAATCAATGCAAACAGAAGGAAATGGCCACATATCACGAGTTCTATTATATATTCTTTTGTAAATACATATTGTACATTACTTGGATGTCTTCTTAAACCATATACTGTCTTTATGAGTTAATGTCAGTCTTTACTCTCTCAACTGACTCTGTAACATTGTAAATAGCATAATGTCCTTTATTATTTATATTTAAGCATCTAACACACAGAGTTGTTTTCATATAAGTTTAAGATAAATGTCAAAAATATATGTTTTTCTTTTGCTTTAAAATTATGTATCATTTTCTTTTTCTTTTTTTAAAGAATAATTTATTGTTCAGGAGAAAGAATGTATATGTAATTGAAACTATTGGAAGAATGCACATTTGAAGGCCGTGAGGTACTGATAAACTAAAGAATTTATTATTCAAAATACTAAGCAATAAGTAATTGTGATTTATTTAAAGTTTTGTCCATTTTCCATGAAAGACATACTGCAATAAAAATGCTACTCTGTGGAGACCTGGCAGTGTTGATCAGCAGACCGATGCTCCAGTCTGTTGGACCAGCCCCTTACAGCTTATTGTGACAGTTGTACTAATTTGGGGATGTCTTCTGTGGCCCCATTATCTTGTCTTTCTGTTGCTCCTGCCACACTGCCTGTTCCCAGATCATCTTCTGTGTGCTCATTCTGTTTCCCACTCCATTCTCTGTTGAAGGGGCCACACGTACCAGCTCTGCCTTGCTTCCCTCCCCTCCATGCCTGTCTGGATCTTGGTTGCTACGATATTCTGTAGTGACCGTAAGAAACTTCTTCAGACTAATGAAAATGCCAGGGTGCCAGTCCCATTCAATCATGAAAAGGAAAAAAAAAAATACCATCCTGGTTCGATTAGTCCAATGGCCGCAATGCCCTAAAAAGAACCTGGCTGTGCTAAGCTTCCCTGTAGCTTCCCTTAACATCCTTTCCATTAGGCCCAGAGTTTATCAATTCACAGTTTAAAAAGAGAATATGCCTACATCAGGTTCATTCCTCTCATTCTGCCATAAAACCACACCAGTGTCCAGCTCAGGGAGGGGCCTCTGTTTGAGCATTTTCTAACACTCAGTCATGGAAACGAGCATATTTAATTTTCTTATTACAATTAACCTAAACAAAAGCCATATTTCAACAAATAGGTATTTGCATGGTATCTTTTATAATTTCCAGCATTTCACTCATTATTCCAGATAAGAACTTCTAAAGTGTATGTAGCAGAGGTCCACAGTCTTTAAGGGTCGACAGTAGAGGGTAACCCCGATTTCCCACTGAAAGGCACCTCTGTCTGTACACAACTCCTGTTACCTGGTAACAGCACCACTCGTGTCATTTCCAGAGTCCAGATGTCTAGGATATTTAAACTGTCTTTGTAAGTAGTTCTTACTATTTATATCACGAAATTTTCAAAACCAATTCCAATTGTGAATTGGAATCTTCACAGTTGTGTCAGCTTCAGTTTTTATACCTAGGCACACAGATGAAAATTCCAAACAGATGCTATCCTGGAGCCACCAAATCTTCCACTCCTGCAATCTTCATTCAGCCAGCCAGGCTGCAGATGAGGGAATGTACGGGATGTTTAAAAATTAAAGACAGAGACACTTTGCTCAGTTTACGTGGAGGATGTAGCCAACCTGCAAATTGAGAGCTAGAAGTAGCTATCTTAGTCATTTAGGTTAAAGTCATTAAACTGAGATATGGTATTTGAGGGAGAAGTGTGTGGATGAAGAAGGATGAGGTATAAGAGAGAATGGAGACTCCCATATGCCAAGTGGAATATGTAGGTAATTACTAGAATTCTTTTTTCATGCTGATCGTCAAACTCAGAAGCCTGCTGCCAACTAGCAAATTCCCTATCTTTCCAACCTGATTAATCAATGTCTTCCCAGTCTTTAGATTTCTTTGCTCTCTGTGCTGACAATGACAAAATGACTTGATATCTGGGATTTGGGGTTAAGTGAGGCAGGTGTGACATCTAGAGACTTAAGATGCTGGAAGCAGGAACGTTTCAATGAGCTTCTATGAATCACTTTACTCTTCATCTCCGGCTTGTCCTCTCTGAAACTGATAAAATAAATTCATGGAAGCTGTTCCTCCAAAAGATTAATTTGGTATGAAATAGATGTACTTTCAGCTCATGAAAGATAAAACCCTCCTGCTGCTACTGGAAGCTGCAATACTCCTAACCTTTAAGGTTGTTGTGGAACAGGGTCGCCACGCCCTTCCCTGCAGGTCCTTCAGCTCCTGTGGACATTCTGGAACTACAGTCCTTGGACTCTGCGTAGCTGTTGATTTTGAACTTCAGTTGGGCTTCAAAACATTATCCATCAGGGCAATAGGAAAAATATTTTGTTACCTGGAAAAAAAACCTATCATGACCTACCTGATCTTTTAAAAAACAGACCAGGAAAAGGAAAATAATAATTCCTAAAGAAAATACACAGCATGGCAGGCACTTCCACAGAAGATCTTTTTTTAATCCTTCCTTTCCAATGAAATTTATTGGATCAGAATCGAATAGCGGAAAAGACATCTCTTCCCGCCCACACAGCAGCCAAAAAGCTAAAGAATTCCCTCTGTGGATTTTGGCATCTTTAATGGCATATGTGTAGGTTTGCTCATATATAAAGAAAAAACTATTAAATAAAAATTATAATATGGCTTAAAACATCCTTATTTTATTCTCTTTACCTCATGATAGATAATGAAGTAAATTTAGGCTGACGGAGGTTGAAAACCTTTCTCGGAGCCACACATTTGGGAAGCTACAGAGATAATACTTGACAGGCACCTCTACCATATTTTGTCATGTTTTCTGACTACAAATCCTGTTTCTATTATGATCTTTCCCTCTTAGGCCTCAAGTGCTTTTCACCTCTTCTGTACACGTGTAAGTTACAAAGTTAGATCTAAACCAAATTTCTTTTTGGGAAACTGTAAGCCCTTCTAGCTTGGGTTTAGAATTACTTCAGAAGCCAACCTGTATGGCCTGGTGGCTCTGTGCACTTCTGTCTAAACAGCATCCTGAGGAAATGAAATATATTCATGAGAATGAGTCCACAGTTTCCAGAATACTGTCTCCACCACATAGAACACTTTGTGAGTTTGGACAGTTTCCTCCTCCTTAATTCTCTGGTCCATGAAAGGCAGTAGTGTGGACAGGATTAAATTTGAACACGTGTAAGGAAACCAGATATTGTCTCACACTTGGTGACTTGGTGACCATTCAAATGCCACCTCTACCTCTGTGTTCCCCTCCAGATTCTTACATTCGGCAATCTACGATTCTTGTTTCCAAAGGACAGGGTCTACATTGCACAAACAGAACAAGTAAATGTAATTTACCATTTCCTTGATCAATTACCAGCAAGCAAATCTTTTTAATAACCACTGCATGTTGACAACCATTTAAAGTTTTAGCTTTAAGAAGCTGTTGATGTGTTTCATAAGGCATTGTAAGTATAACTTTCTTCTTACGCAGCCACATTCCATGTTCACTCTCTAATTTTTAATTCTTACATTAATGTTTTATTATTTCAAAGAAATTTATTGAATTGTGACTCTGTAGAGTTTTATGATACTACCTTCAAATTCACTGCAGACATCTAGGACAATGAACAAAAATGATGCTAAAGCGACAGAATATCTGTGCAAACCTGTTTGTCTTAGTTTGTGACTGGGATGTTCACACATATTCCATTTCTTTAAAAAACTAGAATCCCAGGAAAATTCTGAAGAGTAACAAAATTAGGAGCCAGTTCTCAGATTAACTCCTAAATTAAACAAACTATGTAGCTCCTCCTACATAGCTCCCCTTCTATTCAATAATTTCTGAGGTTTTACTTATTCTTCACTCTGTGCATCAAATAGGATTTTCTCCCTCACCTTAGGTAGGAAGCCATTAATTTATGCATTTAACCTATTTGGATTAATCCTTTAAAACTTCATCCTACATAAAGGGTGGTGCATAACTCCATCTTATTATTTATCAATCATCAATCTTGTGATACAGGCAATGTTAATGGCAAGAGAATCTAATATAATTAATTTTCCGTCTATTACCCTTTGTTTAAATAAAAAATGTATTTTTATTGAAAACAATTGTAACTCGAGCTCACATAAAAATAATTCATGAAGACGTCTGTCTATTTTTTTAAAGAGCTTCCTTTCTTCAAGATGTAAGTTCTGTATCTGTGTACTTATTATCAGGAGTTATGCTAGCACGTGTCTTCCGATATTGACAAGGTGAATCTTTTTGCCCTACTGTGAGTCCTTCTCTTGATGGGCTTAGATAGTGTTCAGGGGCTTCAGGGGAGGACTGCTTTGCTAAGGCCTTTTAGTTTCTCAAGGTTGAGCCTAAAGTAAACTTTTCATCTTCTTTAGAGGCAAGGGCTTCCTTGGCATGTACTGTTGAATCTGATGAAACAACAATTTCCCCCTCGATTCCAGGCCCTCTCCACCATGAAAAATAAAGGTGAGAGCCACTTTGCGTCCTCCAATTCCCTGTAACGGGATTGCTTCCAGTCATTAGATGGTTCTGCCCTCACACACGTCCCTCCCACAAAAATCCCACCTTCCCTTCAGAATAATTGTTTTTTACAAAACAAAGACCTCACTTCCTATCTCCTAGTTTGGAGCCCTCTCGTCCAGATTTTCCCTTGACAGGCACCTCTACCATATTTTGTCACATATAACGTGCACTTTTTCCATCCAGATTTTGGAAGGAAAAATAGGATACACATTATACATAAGTAGTACTAATTCCATGTCTATGTAAACATTTTAAATTCTTTTATTTATGCTTATGTGTTAAAATTGTAACTCTTTCTTGTACCATAATATGTTAAAAAAATAAGTGCTAAAATTCACTTTATAACACAAAACAAGTACCTAATTATAAACAAATAAAAAATGGAATTAAACAAATTCAATTAAATGAAAGTTTTTTTCTTGGCAGTTTGGGCCCCAAACCTGGGCTTCATACACAAGAGCAATTATACATGACAGCTCACTGCACCCTGCAAAATACGGCAATTCCAAAAGCTCTGAAGTCATACAAGCATACAACTTCATGCTTTGAACAGATGTTTAAGAGGATGTACAGTGATTTTATTAGACTAGGGAATCTTCCTGGGTTCGTCGTGTGTCCTTTAGAAAGTTCTAGAGTCACATGGCATTGTCTTTTCCATTATTTGCTCTGCCCAAACCTTATCTTTCAACATGAAAAGATGCTAACCCCAGCATGGATTTTGGACTCTGCCATGTGTGTCTGAAGTGTCAGGGTCCTTCCTACGGAGGTGTTCGTTCATGCCAGTTAATGAGATCTAGAGCTCCACTCAGGGTCAAAATCGTGTCAGTTATCTCGCAAAAGTGTAACAAAGGGGAAATGCCCCTCAGCTGGTTCCTAGAGCCACATGTCACCCACTAACCCAATTTTTCCATCCACATCTAATTGGTGACACTAGTGATCGTTCCGTTGATGTGTCACCCAAACCCCTTTGCCCCTCCATGACCTCTCTGCTTCTGCTCTGTTCATGCGTGTCCCTTCCCATCTGTCACTGGGTCTCCTGACTGAACTGCTCCCTTCGGCTCTCTGGGCCACCCTTCACATACTGCTAGAAGGTTCTCTCCAACTTGCAAACCTTACCAGGCCATCTTGGCTATAACCTCTCCATGGCCCCCAGACTGACATAAGTGGCCCTTCTGTCAAACAGTTGTAACTTGTGTCCCGTTCTTCACACGGATCTTAGGATTTTCCATCTCCCAAATACACCTAGTCATTGGCGTTCCAACCTCATGATTATTGACATGATCATGTACCTTCTTGTATGATTTTTTGCATACTGTTTATTTTTAATTGACTGCCTTTTTAACTAAAATAAAGTCATTTCAACTAAAACTCCATATTGATGCTGTGCACGAAAAACGGATGTCAGTTGCCATAATTAAAATAAAACTATAAAAGTAAAGAGAATAAAAATGAAACCAAGTCACTAAGTTCCAACAAGATACTGTTACCTGCTGAAATCTCGGAGCCATAAGTCTGTTCTCTGACAAAGGAGATCAGCAAGGGTTGGAGGGATGGGAAATATATTCGGGAAACACAAAAAGATTTATTTCTTACGTTAGCCAAGACTGAGAAGGAGTTGATGGGGGAAGTTACTTCCACTGTTGTATTCAATATTATTTAATGCTGTATCCTAAAATCATCTTGGATATAACCTTCAGTCACCCACCTGTCTTAAGAAACGCAATGATTTTTCTTGTTATATACTCATGCCTTTGTGCAGACTATTCCATTTTATTGCAAAGGCCTTCTCCATTTATCCTTCTGACAAGCTTCTTTTACCATTTCGGTGAGGAAAGAAATTCTCCTTCTCTGTCATGGAAGGATTCCAGGTTGTGAGTCCCGCTCCTTAGCTATTCGCTAGCAATCTGTTCATTCAACACAGGATCTCAAAACTGGGACTCTTCCCGTCCCCTCCGGAGACAATGTATCCTTTGAGGGAGAGACACTCTCTGTCTTATGTATGTCCAGAGCTTATCACGGTGCTTGAAATGTGCTAGATGCTGGAAGTCTAAAGAATTCATCACGGTAACTACAGACTCGTGGTATTCACATAGGTCGGTCAGCACATAAGGAATCCAGGAGCTGATAGGCATTTTAAAAACCAGGATCAAGAAAAGAGTATCCTGTAAGTTTTTTTAAATCAAAAACATGTAAGTGTAACTAAACTCGCTCAATCATGGTCAGAGTCGAAGGGCTGAAAGACCCATGACATGGACTAGATTTTGCAGGGAGAACGATACGTACCTTTTGCACTTGGTGTTGGCTCCCTCTCCACCCAAGAAACCTAGATTAAAATCAGCCCTTCATCGCTGTTCTCCCTTCTTCCCTCCCACTTCTTTGCGAGATCCTGAGAAATAAAGCCTTGTGTTTGGGCGTTGTTCACTAAGCCATTCTTACAAAGAAGATGTCTTCATTGGCCACTGAATTAAAACCAACCTCAGTCCCCAATCCTCTGATAAGGCACAAAAAGAACCTGAATGGCTACTTGGGAGACGGAGGCAGGAGACTCGCTTGAGCCCAGGAATTGGAGGTTGCTGTGAG
>CAUYON010207430.1:0-12726 GCA_963573935.1 Arctocebus calabarensis
CCGTGGCTCAGCAGGCTGAGGCGCTAGCCACATACACCTGAGCTGGTGGGTTCGAATCCAGCCCGGACCCGCCAGACAACAATGATGGCTGCTGCCAAAGGATGGCCGGGCGTTGTGGCGGGCACCTGTGGTCCCAGCTACATGGGTGGCGGGGGCAAGAGACTCGCGGGTGCCCAGGAATTGGTGGTTGCTGTGAGCTGTGGTGCCATAGCACTCTAACCAGGGTGACCGCTTTCGGCTCTGTCTAAAAAAAAAAAAAAAAAAAAATATATATATATATATATATATAATATATATATATTTAAGTATTTAAAATAAGGATTTTACTCATTAGAAAGTAACTTTTATAAACTGTATATAATTAAGTGCTGAATTTTGTTGTTTCAGATTTTAAGTGCTACCAGAATTTGAAAGGTAGATAAAAGCACAGCCCTGTGTATAGCCCACGAAAGCACCGAATCACCCTGTCTTTTAAAAAAAAAGACCATATGGTAGAGACTCTCCAAGTCTCCTTAAATAGTGGAATCTATAAGCATTATTTACAATGCCCAAGATAGAAGATTTAGAAAGTGACAAGGTAAGAGAAAGGTAACTGAATGAATCTGGTTTATACCACGTATTTTTCTTTGTTCTCCACTGTCTCTAATGTTTAAAGACCTATTTTTTCATAGGTAATGATTAAGGCAACTGACAAAAGAACTGGACACACTTCTGAACGTGGAGACTTCTAAAATTTCTCACCACCTCTCAGAAGCTGCTGCTGTCTTTTCCCATCCCCCACACAAAAGGGAAAACAAAAGTAGAATCAGTATTTTTAGTAATGCAAGTAAGAAACTAACCTGCTGAACTTTATAAACTCACAAGTGGTTTTACAACCCATTCTGAGCTGACAGTGACCATTAACCACTCATCAAGGGTCTTGGACAGGCCGAGCAGCCTTGTTCTAGACTTCTGGAATAGAAAAGGTGAGTACAAGTGACCTTAGATGTCGCTTTATCTAAACTCTTAATTCAGAAGTCCTTCCTACTCCATCTGCTTATTTAAAATAAATGTTTATGGTAACAGAAAACTCATCTCAGAAGGTAGCAAGTTCCATCATGTTTGCATTGATGGGGATATTGAGCAGAAAGGTTATAGCATGAAAAAATGCTGCCTCTTCTGTATGAAATGACATTCATATTATTTCTCTTCTGGCTCAGAGCCAATTTGAATATTGCTGCCTCCTTAAGGGATGCAGTTTCCAGACAAATCCTGGTTACTCTCCCAATAATATGCTGACTTTTCAAATTTATTTACTTAACAATTTATTTTATAATTATTTACCTACAATTTATTTTAAAACAGCTTACCATCTCCCTTTAAAAACAAAAATCATAAAGATAATAGCTTCTTCAAATTCAATCACAGTCGAAATTCTCACCCACTTCAAATACAAAAATAACCGTGTAGAACTCATTCTTTAAAATAAATGAAGAGATTTTTGTTAGCAATGAATCATTAAGAGAAAAATCACTAGCCACTTCTCTTCCTATCTTTTCTCATCTAAAGCAAATGATATTTTTACATTTACAAAAGCATAGCTTTTGTCAGCACCACCAAATCTAACACAGTCACACCCACTGTCAAAGTGTTAATACTATACCACAAAATACTATGCAGCCATTAAAAAGTAACACACTGATAAGAAAGGATCTCCAAGACATAAAGTAAAAATAGTAAAGTGTAGAAGAGTGTATTATAGAATGCTATCATTTCTGTTGAGAAAACACACACGTATGTATACATATGCATGTTGTGTGTATGTGTGTGTGTGTCTGCAAGCATAAAATGACTGTGGAATAGTACTAAAGGAATAGGTAACCAAGGTTGTTGCACAGGCAGAAACTAGCAGTCTAGAAGACAGGAATTGAAGAAATACATTTACATTATGTTCTGGTACTCCATACAACTTATAAAATGTAATGCAAAAAAAAAAAAGAAAGAAAGAAAGTAAAAGAAGGGAAATGAAAGAAAAAAATAGCTCTGGCTGTAGGAGAAAGGAGAGTAGAATGTAGATAAGAGGAACTTTGGCTTTGAAGAACAGAATAAAAAAGCCGGCCGCTCTCTCTCTCTCTCTTTTTTTTTTTCCAAAGTAGCCCTTTTCCCTGAATAGCCCGTTTCCCTGAATAGCTATTAAACAACAACTAGGTGGGGAACCCCACGATATCGTACTCAGAAATCTTTGTTCATCACACTCTAGGGATATTTCTGTATGTAAAACTTAATTTCACTAAATCCTAATTGTTCTCAAATATAAATTTGGATATTCCTTTGCACACAAATATACAGCTACATAGATCCCATTATACCAGTTTCAGGTGAAGAGTGCGGTTCCAAGGTAAAAATGACACTAGCAAAAGTCACACTATTGGCTTTCTCTTAATTTAACACCGTCACACCAACTGCCCAAATCGAAGAAATCTGACAATGATAACATGTGCTACCTTCCTAATAAATAGGTCCAAACTTTCAGTTTTAAAGAGAAAAAAAGGAGAATAAAAGACACGTTATGCTAAATTTAATTAGACATTTAATAAGTGTAGTATCCCTAGTTATCAAGGCAAATCGATCCTTTCAATTCTGGCTGTGGTTTATTTAAAGACTTTACAATTTTACTACTTAAGAGCCAGTCCTATGGAGGTGTTATCTCACCATTTATATTTTCACAACACTTATGATATTGCTATCACACTCTCAAAATAAATGAAAAGCCCAGGCCACATTTCAGACCAATACAATGCTACAGATTCTATTTTTACTTCTGGAGATAAACATTAAAATAATTCTCTATTGCTCACTTTATTCTTGCAATGCTGAACATTAAAAAAAATGTAAAACCAAGATTTTTTTGTTTGTTTGTTTAAAGTCCCAGGTATACATGGGAAGAAGAGGTTTAATCACTTCCTTTTAAAACTAGGCACTGGAAAACATCTCATGATAAAATTCTGACAGTAACATTTTATGACAAAATTATTACACTTTTAATTTTCTATTTAATTGTGATTTATTAGCTTGCTCCTAAAAGATTAGTCTGTGTATAGAATGAATTTAGCAGTGCATTTAATGAGACAAGAAAGTAGAAGGATAAACATGAAGAGATTGTTTTACATTGTAGTGCATGAGCTATTTGATAATTCTAACATAGTACAAAAGAAAAGCTTCTCTAGATTGATCATGGTTCAGTTAACATCACTGAATATCTAATACCTCCAACTCAATTAATTCTCACCTGATTAAGATCAGACTGATATTCAAACTAAATCATCTCTCCAGTCAAGTAGAAATCAATATTTCTGATTTTACTTTTAAATTACAATAGAAAATAAAACGCATGCATCTTCAATATGCCAAGAGTAGCTTTTCTATTCTAGTCTACCATGGAATGGATAACACAGTTGATTAAAGAATTATTCTAATTTGAGCACCAATATGTAGCAGAATCTGATTAATTTGAACACAGAGATGAAGCAAAGTAATTAAATATATCTTACACAGGGCAAATAGAAAATTGACATAAAATAAACTTGACTTCTTTAAAACAAACCTCACTATTTATCAGCTCAAGTAGTTAGGAATGCTGTCTTATTAAAGATTGATTACTCTCACAGAAGAGGATTGTTTTTAGGCACAGATAAGATGGGCAAAGAAACAGCTCTTTTTATATAATGCTCTTTTCACCAGCAATGTCTCCAAAAAGTATGCAAATACCTAAAAACAACCAAATTATTTCTTTATGACCTTCCAGAAAACGCAGAACATACTGACCCATCCTTGTGCAATAGGAAAATGAGTGAATCTGAATATAACCTAATGCTTCTATATCGGTTAACTGTTATTACTAAACAGAACAAGATATAGATTTTTCTCTTCTTTTTTCCATAATCTCCTTCAAATTTAAGATAGAGAAGAGTAAAACCAAATTACTCAGATGAAAATGCCAGAAAATTTTTAAATTTTATAATGTTTAAGAAAGAAAAATCACTGTGAAATATATGCTTTATTAGAATTGAAAATAATAATACAATTTACACATACTTAGTGAGTACCAAAACTGCACAGTGTTTTTATATAATTTTTATTATACATTATGTATATATAATATATAAAAATACACTTTATATATTATACTTTATTTTATATAAAATACAAGGTGCCCATAAATTTCATGTGCAATTTAAAATAATTTGCTATATATACAATATACAGTTTCTATTTCTAAACCTCACAAACTAGGTTATTACCCAGGTACTAAATAAGTGTTACTTATCTTAGATGTGTTTTGTCTGATATCTTAAATATCTGTCCCTTTACATAAAAGAATATGAAGCATCCAGAATTCTATTAATCTGGAATCACAGATTTCCAAAATTCATGTCCTATGACAAACACCCATGGAAGTTACTTATAGACCATAACTAATGGCATGAAAATCAAAATTTGATAAGATATGATACTGTCCAAGACTTACAGACCCTGAGGCCGGGCTACCCATGCAACCTGGAACTTGGGTTGCTGGCATATTAAACACAAAAGGATATTATTTACTTTCACAAAAGACTTCATCCTATTTTTCTTAAAGCAGAGGGACATTGTTGTTTGGTTTTCTTATTTATTTTACTGAGGGTATATTTTCAGAGAAATATTTCTGTAATAATATAACTTTATATGTGTGTAGAGAGAGCCAAAAAAAGTACACATATTCTAAGAAAGGAAAAAACTGTATTAAAATTGTAATATTCAACATATAGTGATAATATTTGTTATCTTGTATATTGTATCTTGAATCTCTTGTAATTGGAGAAGTCGAACATTACCTGAGCATTACAATTTTAATACAGATTTTTCCTTTGTTAAAATGTGCATACATTTGTTGGCACCCTCCGTGTATGTAAGTATATATACATACACGTATACATGTATGTGTGTGTGGGTATACACACACAAATTAACAATGAACTAAAAGTACAAACATAAAAACTCTACTGAACTAATGCAACACATGCCCCATATTTAAAGATACACCCACCTGTTAATTAACTCCAAATCATTGTTTGCCTTGCAGGAATAGAAACAGAATCACCAGATCTGAAGATATGAAGATATATGTGCATATATATATAAATGCTGAAATTTCTGTTTTATGTAAATATTTCACAATTCTAAATGGCTAGCTTTGGTTTTTAAAATGCTGTATGGAAGAAAACAAAACATTTGCATAAGGGCTCCTGTTGAAGACTGATGGTTTGTGTAATCTGCTTGAAAGATTTTCTTGAATATTTCAACTCTAAAATAATTATGCACATATGATTATTCCTTCAAAAACTACTATCATTCATTCAACATCGATAAGCAAAGGTTTCCATAATTACTGCAAATAGCACTGGAGAACCTTGAGGCAGAGGAATTAAATGGAGACTCTTTCCATCTTTAATTCCACAGGCTTCACCCTCTTCAACAGTCCCATGAGGCTGCCTCAAGTCACATTGGATACAGTACACTTACTTCCTCCAGTTACCAAAAACAGGGTTTCAAAATGGGCCCTTAACTAAAAGTCTGCATTTCCTTTAAGACTACATGGACTGTATTATGTGTCAGGGGCTAAACCTCTCTAAATACATCCTTCAAGAAGCACTTGAGGTCAGAATGTTTCATTTGAACACATGCTACTTTATAAAGGGGTTACCCCCTCCTCTATTAAATTATTAGATATTTATTAAGCTAATAAATAGTTTGTTTGCCGAACTCAAAAAGTCTCCAGTGGAGCAGCAACTGAATGACACTCAAAATTTTAAAAGTAAAGATACAAACAGCAATTGTGGAAAGATGATGTGAAATATCATATAGCGGTAAAAGACTGACAACCAAGGAGACCACATGCAATGACTAATAATAAGATTTTAAAGGTGAAGGGCTCACCACATGCTACTAGAAAGAGCAAAATTCAAGGATCTACTCCCACATTTACAAATATAAATAGAAGAGTTTCAAGAAATGTAAAACAACAATTATTATTACTTTTCCCTACTAGTCTATTAAAGAATCATCATTTGTTTGTATAAATGATGAAACAAATAATGATTAAAAGTATTTCTAATAAGCTTACATCGTTAAAATTCAAGATAATAGCAAAATATACTCATGCATAAAGCATTATGGTAAAAACAATTAAGTCAGAAGAGTGGTCTTAAGAAGCTACTTAGAAAACATTTCTAAATAAGAATTTTACTTTTGTTCTTACTTTTATTTTATCTGTAAATTTTATTAGAATAATAAAAAAATAATAAAACACAGCTCATCTTAGGATATGAAAATTTTCTGCTATAAAAAACAGAAGAAAGTAGAGACGGTGACTGTTACTGAGTCTTGTTAAATTCCACATAGAATATTTTTAATTTCAAAACAGAATGTCAACAGGGTTAATTGAAATAAAGAGAAATAAATTAATGCTAAATAATTGCTAAGGAAGTTTTGTTTATGGAAATGAATAATTCAGTGTTTCACAATGTAAAATCAAGCGGCAGCTGCTTTGCTGACATTAAGCTAAAAAGAGCTTCCTCAAACTGTACAAAGTTTAAAATTTAGAATCAACATTTTTTTATGTCAATCAGGAAAAAGTCATTTCCTAAGTCTTGGTTTTAGTGTAAAATATTACACGGTTACAATAGTAATCAACCAACCATTTGAGGAGTCTCTGCATTATATTTTTTCATGGAAGATATATTTCACATTCTAGTTTGCTGAATATATGCATAATTTCAGGCCTGTTAAGTCTTATAACAGCTGGGAGAAGAGAGCAATTCAGATTTCTAACAATCTGTTCTCAACCTACTTGGTCCTGGATTTTATTCAAGTCTCAAAATGAATCCTATGTCTGCCTTGCATGTTTGTCTCCTATTTGTTCCCATATATTAGGAAGGATTTCTTTCTCCTTCTAAAAGAAATGAACTTAAAGTTAAAAAATAAATACAAAAAGAAACTGCACATATTACCAATTAAGCTTATTTTTACCAAATAATTTATCCATAATTCCTATTAAAAAGTTTCATGTAAACAATAGCTAACAGACAGGGAAACTTGAAAACTAAAATGTAAAAAGTAGCCTCAAACATCAATTTGAAATGAAAATTAAACATTTCTAGTCATATAAGTCAAAGGGAAACCAGGTTCTATATTTACATAAACTCGTTTTTAGATTTATCTTTTGCCTGATGTGAACTAAAACCTGAAACTCTTTAGTGGATTATGAAAAGTAAGTAGCTAGATTTCAAAAAAGATTTTGTTTTTAAAAATGAAATACAGTAAGAAATACTAGAATACACTGCACATACCATTTATGCAAATACATATGTATATGTACTCTGGGTTGTATTTTTTTTTTTTTGAGGCAGAGTCTCACTCTGTCACCTTGGGTAGAGTGCTATTGTGTAGATCACAGAAACCACAAACTCTTGAGCCTGAGCAATCCTCTTACCTCAGCCTCCTGTGTAACGGGGACTACAAGTGCCTGCCACAATGCCCAGCTAGTTTTCCTTTTTTTTATTTTCTTAGTAGAGACAACGTCTTGCTCAGGCTGCATTTGAACTCCTGAGCTAGAGCAATCAACCCGCCTCAGCCTCCCAAAGTGGATTACAGGTGCGAACCACCATGCTGGGCCATTCTGGGTTGTTTGTTAAACTCTATTTCTTACTATGGGTCAACTGAAAACAGTTTGAAAGCCACTGTCCTAAAACATGCTAATTCTTAACCTCTATAATAGTAGAAAATAATTCACACAATACAGTTGACCCTGAAACAACACAGGTTTGAACTATAGGGGTCTACTTATAGGTGAATTTTTTTTTTCCTCAGTAAATACCACTTTATACCTCTGGCTTCCAGATCCATAACCAAATGCAGATTGAAAATATAGTACATGTAGGAAGCAAAATCTGCAAATACAGGGGTGCTGACTGTGGAACATGAGTTGCATGGGGTTTAGTTTCCTAGGAAGCAGTATGTGCCCTGGACCCAATCCCCCATGGATACCTAGGGACTCTATATTCTTAATCCCTTCTTCTGTTACATATTTTCTGAGCATTTCCATATACGAAGCCTATTCTAGGTCCTTGGGACATGTAAGTAAAACAAACCAGGCTCTTTGCCCTTGTGAGGTTTATTCTAAAAGGAAGAGACAAGCAAGAAACATAATATTGTGCAGTATGTTAGAATGTGGTGTGAGAGTTACGGAAAAAGACAGAGGTAAGGAGGGTCATCCTGGGTTGCATTTTAAATAGGATGTCCAAGGCGGGACCTTTGCAAAGACCACTAGGGCAAAACTTAAAAGGAGTGAAGAAATCAATAACATAATTTTTTATCCACTGACATATCAAAAAATATTTATTAGGAAAATGGGCATGAAGAAAGAATAACTAAATTCCCAAAAACGGATTCCCAAACACAATATGGATAGCCACTACAACAGCCATTGAAGAGAATGCACAGCTCCTAATGCCAGCATAATAGTACCTAAGTTACTCACTACTATCAGACAGGACTTAATTTTATGTCATTAAAATGAAAGTAAAGGCTGAAGACAAGGGACACACATAAAAAATGATTTAAAATCTTAGAGCAAAAATGAGCTGTGGAAAAAGGTTTTCCCTAAGGGTATTTCTGGGGCATTTTTCACAGTATAAAAATTGCATTCTTTGGTTTTTCTAAAAAATCAGTAACATAAACTAAGCATCTCTACAACTTCTATATAACTAACAAAAGAATGAAGAGTTCAGTTAATAACCTAAGCTTGAGTTCTAATATAATTAGTTCTTTGAGTAATAGTGAACATGATGAGTACTGGTAGAAGTTTTAGAATGACAAATATAGAAGTAATCACAGCAGCATATACTAAGAAAAGTAAGTCCTCTATTTTGCTCAACTCAATGAACACAAACATATTTCTTGAAAAGAAGATAAGGAAGTAAGATTTTAAAACTTTGGTTAAAATTTTTTTAGTTCATAAAAATTACTCAAATAGCTGGAACAAATTTAGGACTGCTGGTATTATTACTCTTTATTGACTTTAACCTACCTACATGAGTCTCCATTAGCTTTTGAACTCACAATTAAAGCATTTTATTTCTTTTTATTTATGAAGGTTGATACTTAACTTCCTGTACTCACTAATATCTATGTGGCTATACAAGTTCTTCCTCTTATTTTACAAAATCCTATGAAAAATTCTTCCATATCCATATACTGTCTGTAATGATTCATAAAAATTTGTCTTACATTGTAGAAGAGAAAAATGTATTTCATATGACAAAAAGGAAATATTCCCCCAACATTTTACTTCCTAACCATACAATTTAAGACTTTAGAAAGCTATTCTGTAAGCAAATAAAGCAATTATACATTAAGGAGAAAATACTTTGTATACCTAACCACTGAGTAAGGCTCACGTGACTGAAATTTATTTATATAAATAAATTTACTTAATTACTTATGTGCCGCCCAACTGGCATTAACTATACCATTAATGGGCATACATCGAGTTATAGTAGAAAGGATGATGCTATTACAGCACTTTCTACATAACCACACATTAATATTTTAAAGGCCTTTTTAAAAAATCACTAACTGAATATTCATTTTAACCAACTAAAATTAATTATTCAAAATATAGTAATTATCACCTTTCATTTGAAATCCCTACAGTTCCAATCTAATCATATATCCAAAACATAAAAGGTCTTAGGAAGAAAATTAACACAGATTTTATAAGACTAAAAAGGTTTTCAAGTTAAAAAAATTACTTTTAAAAGATTGTATGTTTTGCTTTAAAACCTAGAGCTTAAGACTCACAGCAAATTTGTGTTTAAAGATGACTACTTCTTAGATATCTTACAACCATTTACCTCTAACTTAATGTGTCTAGATTCACTGTGTTTTACAAATCATGTGAAATGAACCTCTAGGCATCATGCTTCTCTTCAGTGGCCTCCTCTTCAATCACCAAGTCCTGCTAATGCTCCTCCCATTGCTTCCCATTTTCACCTTCCAAAACACAGGCGCTCGACTCGTCCCTTGTCCCTTCAGCATGAGCCCATATACAGATCCACAATTTGCATCTCTCTTGTCACTGAGACAAGAATAACGAAAATAGAACTATATAGAATTACTGCCTAAAGTAGATAGAGACCTGGCTCTAAATATAGCCGGGCGTTGTGGCAGAAGCTTGTAGTCCCAGCTACTTGGGAGGCTGAAGCAAGAGAATCACTGGAGCCCAGGAGCCTCAAGTTGCTGTGAGTTATGATGCCACCACACTCTACCAAGGACAACAAAATAAGACTCTGCCTCAAAAAAAAAAAAAAAGAAGAAGAAAAAGAAAGAACTATATAGAATTAAAAGAATCCAAAAATAATAAAACTACTATGTTTACCTTCCTACAAATTATTCTTTATAGAGACTTGTAGGAAATCACTAAAGGCATGATTAGCATATACAGATATGATATAAAAGGACTGATTTGAGATTCAAAATAATCTCAATAGTATGGACAACCAGGGCAACATTTTTTAAGGTACAATTTCTCAGGATAAATGCTAAGTTAAAAAAAAAAAACTTTCAAATTTTAGAATATATTGACATTTGATAAACTCAATGGGACTTAACAATATGATAAAACAGGACAGAATATCCTAAACCAATCTTAATATCAGTGTCCCAGTAACAAGTATAAAGAGCTCACAGGCCATCTGTGTTCGTTTCTAGAGACATTTTTAAATGGATCTTAGAAATAAGCACATTCCTACAGAAAGGCATTCAGAGATTGAAAGTATAAAAATCATAAAGTATATAAACACCTTATTATGTATTAATTATATCTTGGATATCTACCCAGGCCATCTATGGGAAAGTAGACAATATTTAAATCAACCCAGAAAAAAAGGCTCAAGAAAGGGAATAATACCATAATTAGAAAAGCAAGCTGAAATAAAATCCTAGAAGACCTAAATATAAGAGTTTAGGCTTGATCCTACCATCAGCAGGGAAAGACATGAGCTAAAGTGTACAAAAAGCTTTACCTAGCCACAACATTTAGGGCAAACAAAATAAGAGGAAGGAAAAAAATTCTAGATAGAGAAAGCTGGTTTATATGCCAATACAATTTAGCGAAAGATCCTAAAACCAGATTTGGGTAAAAGATATGGGATATTGCAAGCTCAAGTAACTTTCCTCAATACTAAAATAAATAAGAGTTTCAAATACCCAACAACTAGCTAGATGGCATTATGCCATTAAAAAGGGGATAGTCTTATACCATAAACTTCAAAAAGCAGTAGGAAGGAAAGAAAGGAAAGATTCTGGCAAAGCTCAGCATGGTACCTGTCCTAGCCTCAGTTCCATTCCCTAGAATGCACTAGGGAAAGAAAGTGAGGTAAAATATACCATGAATTAATTCCCACTAACAGCACTCCTCATTTTTGAGACAGCAACCTGAGGGGATAAATAGGAAGCCACAAGTAAAGTAAAAACAAAGCAAAAACGCTTAGAAGCCTCTACCCACCTTCAAAGGATATCAGCAGGAGTTAGAAAAACCACTAGGTTATGTCATTTTTCAAGGATCCACACTTCCATAGGAAAGATAACTCACAGGTAATCCCACAGGAAAAGAGAAACATTACTGAAGGCTACTGAACAAAAACACTGGCTGGTATGTTCCCTTTGCCCCCTCCCGCCAGGCTTCAGGAAAGTACATAGAGGAACACCTCAGCCCTCACAATACAGCCACAGGGGAAGACAAACATCAGAAAAAGGTGGCAGAAATGTTAAAGAGCATTCACCCACAATTTTTCAGAAAAAAAAAGCAGAGCAACTCAGCAAATATGCCTAAGGAAAAGAAGATTCATCTCAAATGTCACACAATGTAACAACTTAATAAAAACATAAATTCAAGTAAACTAGACTTCAAGGAATAGCTGAGAAAACAGTAAAATCAAAGAGATAAAATAAATTGAAAACCAAAACAAATCCATACCAGTGATAATAAATATATTATAAATATAAAAGGAATAGTATAGAGAGACACAGCTAAAATTCAAGTGAAATATCACAGTAAATACAGGGGGGAGATATAGTAGACAGTTTTCTAAGATGGCCTCCAACAATCCAAGCTCCTGGCATTCATGCCCTAGTGTAAACTCCTCCAACTTAGGGTCAATTAAAACCTAGTGACTTGCTTCTACCCAAGAATATAGTGATGTGGATGGCTGTCACCCCCACCCCATAATTAGGTTACAAAAAATAGTGACCTGTATTGTTAGTAGATACGCTCTCATCTTCTTGACTTCGGTGCTTTGATGAAGCAAACTGCATGTAATAAAGGTTCAGATGGCAAGAAACTCAGGCTATTAGCCCAATATACCATGGAGGACTGAATGCTACCAACAACCACTGAGTGAGCCATCCCCAGTCAAGGCTTCAGATGAGATTGTAGACCACACGTCAACATGCTATTTATAGCCCTAATAGTGAGAGACTAAAGTAGAGGACCCAGTTAAGACATGCCTAGATTCCTGACCCATGGAAACTGTGAAGTTAATAAATGTATGCTGGGAAGGGGCAAGACGGCCAACTGGAAGCAGCTTCCGACAGAGGCTCCTGTCCAAAAGGAAAGATAACCTCCAGAAACTGCCCAATTGAGCTGAA
>CAUYON010207431.1:0-20563 GCA_963573935.1 Arctocebus calabarensis
AGTCCCAGCTACTTGGGAGGCAGAGGCAAGAGACTCGCTTGAGCCCAGGAATTGGAGGTTGCTATGAGCTGTGATGCCATGGCACTCTATCCAGGGTGACAGCTTGAGGCTCTGTCTCAAAAAAAAAAAAAAAAAAAAGAATTTGTGGGTTTTTTTCTTTTTATTTTGCTTTCTGCTTCCAAGTGTTTGCCTAGGCTATTCCCTCCACCATGAGTGCCTTTTACTTCCCATATGTAAATTCTCCTTGGACTTCAGATGTCTGTAGGAGACCTTCTTTATGTCCACACACCATATCTGCCTGTGCCCAGCCTGGTTGCTTTGGCTGGGAGGCCTGTATGGTTCTTCCTCCCCCATCCTGGGAGCCTTTTCAGTTCTCTGGGCCCCATCATGGCCCAGGTTGGGTGGGATCCCAATAATAGGGTAGACATTCCTGGAATCTTTGGAGTTGGGAGAGACGGAGGGACCATGAATCAGGAAAACATTATTTAGGTCTAAAATGTCTGCAAATGTGCTGGGCACAGTGGTGTATGCCTGCAGTACTAGCGCTTTGAGAGGCTGAGGTAGGAGGATCACTTGAGCCCAGAAGAACATTCAAGACCACCCTGAGCAAGAGTGAAACCTTATCTCTACAAAAAATAAAAAAACTAGCCAGGTATGGTGGAGGTCACTTGTAATCCCAGCTACATGGGAGGCTGAGACAGGAAGATTGCTTGAGCCCAGGAGTTAGAGGCTGCAATGAGCTGTGATCACACCACTGCACTCCAGCCTGAATGACAGAGCAAGTCTTTGTAAAAAATATATATATCTACAAATTGATGGGCATCCTCCAGCCTCCTGCTCATCATCCTCCCACTCCAAGCTCAGTTACCCTCCCATTTCATGAGGGAGGAAACTGAGCTGACAGAAATCCAGTGAGGTGACCAAGTCCCACAGCAAGGAGGCCACAGAGCTTGGAGGTCAGACTCCAAGCTGTGTTTTTGTTTTTTTTTTTGTATGAAAGGTCTTTATTGGTGGTGGATGCTGCAGAGAAGCACTAAGGAGGAGAGAGGAGAAAGAGAGAGAAATAGATGGGGGGGAGAGAGGATAGAGAAGAAGAAACAGAGAGGAGAGAGAGAGGTGAGAGACAGAGGGGGGAACAGAGTAGAGAGGAGAGAGAAAAAGAGCTTGGGTTTTTTTTTTTTGAGACAGAGCCTCAAGCTGTCACCCTGGATAGAGTACTGTGATATCACAGCTCACAGCAACCTCCAATTCCTGGGTTCAAGTGAGTCTCCTGCCTCCGCCTCCCAAGTAGCTGGGACCACAGGCACCCGCCACAATGCCTGGCCAATTTTTTTTAGTTGCAGCCGTCATTGTTGTTTAGCGGGCCCAGGCTGGATTCGAACCCGCCAACTCAGGTGTATGTGGCTGGCACTTTAGCCCATTGAACCACAGGCGCCAAGCCTCCAGCTGTGTTTTGAACTGCTCGGCTCCTTTGTCCATTGCCTCTCATGGTACAGATGGGGAAATGGAGGCATAGAGAAGCAAACTGGTCTCCCCTGAGTACAGCAGCCTTTGGCATGTCAGGGTTTGCAGGACAAGATCTTAAAACACCTATTCTGGTGGCTTTAGTGAGCTTAAAAGCACAAATCTGGGGGTCAGGCAAGCTCTTGCAAAATAGGGGTGATAATAACTCATGCCCCCTCTGAGCTACTATAAGGATAAGATGAACTAAGAAAAGTGTGCAAACCCCAACACATACTCAGTAGTCAAAGAGCAACTGCCATCACCATGGTACCAAACAAGCCTGCATAGATCATTTTCAACAGTTATACATTCATTTCAATGTATATATTCTCCCCAATTTATATGCACAATCCACTCTACTCAAAGAACACATATATCTGGCTTGTCATGGTAGGATATCAAGGTGCATTTTAAAAATAAATATATTTTGTTCGAACACAATGCAGCAATCAGTTTAGAGAAAAATGATGGTTTGAATGAAGGAAGCCCAGAGTTAGGCACCGCTTGAGTAATAGATTTCTCAGCCTGTTCCTGGGCTCAGTAATTAATCCTGAGGGGCTAATTAAATTCAGGCTTCTGCTCCAGCCACTCAGAAGCCTCCCTCCCAGCCTCCTTCTCCCCCAGGGAGGCCCCAGCCTGGCCCACCCCTTCTACAGCCTCCCTCCTGCCGTGCTGTGGGGGCTCCCAGTTCCCTAGGCCTAATCAGCAGGAATTAAGGTTTAATCAGGAGGCTGCTCAGGAGGGACGGCCTCCCAGGTGTGTGGCTGCACCAGGAATGGGGTAAGGCCAGAGAGGTGGAGTGGAGCAGGGCAGGGTTAGATCCTAGATCCTTTGCTATTTAACACTTGATAATTTGCTCACCAAAGAGATTTTTGAGGCCATTGTGCCTTTTTCCAATGTTGCCTTAAAATAGTATTTTTTGTTGTTGTTGTTGTTAGAGACGTAGACTCTGTCACCCAGGTTAGAGAGCAGTGACGTGACTCACTGCAGACTCCAATTCCTGGGCTCAAGTGATTCTCCTGCCTTGGCCACCTGAGTTGTTAGGACTAAAGGCATGCCTGGCTAAGTTTTTAATTTTTCCATAGAGATGGAATCTTATAATGTTCCCCAGGCTGGTCTCAAACTGCTGGCCTCAAGTGATCATCCCACCTTGGCCTCCCAAGTGCAGGGATTAGAGGTGCACCACAATGTCCAGCCTAAAACAATAAATACTTTATCCTGATGACTGAGTTTGGTGGTGACTCCTTAAATTTTGTGTCAAGGCGAGAACCTCACTTGCCTTACCCTAAATCTGGGCACAAATGCCTTCTGGAGCCAGAAGTTCCTATGTGTCCTGTAGCCTGGAGCTCATTTGAGCCTCTCCACTGCCTGAGGTTGGTCTGTTATTATGGGTGGGAGACTGAGGCCCAGAAAGACAAGTCATTTACCTTGTATCACTTGGCTAAAGGGCTACAGAGGTAGGATTTGAACTCAGGCCCCTGACTCCACTGAGATAGGGTTACTTCCTGTCCTGGACCCAGAGACAGAGCAAGCTGCCTCTCCTAATCCTTTGGAGCCTTTGCTCTTGCTTGACTCATCACTTCCCATCTGTCTAGGAAGAAAAGCCCTGGACTTTCCAGCGCCTGTAACTCAGCAGCTAGGGCACTAGCCACATACACCGGAGCTGGCAGGTTCGAATCCAGCCCGGGCCTGCCAAACAACAATGACAACTACAACCAAAAAATAGCCGAGCATTGTGGCAGGCACCTGTAGTCCCAGCTACTTGGGAGGCTGAGGGAAGAGAATCACTTAAGCCTGAGAGTTTGAGGTTGCTGTGAGCTATGACGTCATAGCACTCTACCCAGGGCAACAGCTTGAGACTCTGACTCAAAAAAAAAAAAAAAAAGGAAGAAGAAGAAGAAAAAAAAGTCCAAGTGTTCCCCATCAGGCCCTGAACAACATTTCCCTGCCCCTCCTTCTCCCCCTCCCCCTTCTCCTTCTCTCCCCTTCCTTACTCTCCTCCAGCCACACAGACCTCCTTGTTGTGCCTCCAACACACCAGGCACAGTCCTACCCCAGTGCCTTTGCACAGGCCGTGGCCACTGCCTGGAATGCTCCTCCCTCAGATCTGCCCATGGCTGCCTCTTTCTCCCATTGCAAGTCTCAGCTCTAATGTCATCTCTTCAGAAAGGCCTTCTTTGCCCTGCCTCCAAACTCAGCCATCGGTTTTAGTTATTTCCAGTGTCTTTTCACTTTTAGAAAGCATTTTGTTTGTCCATTAGTTTTGTTTCCTGCCTGTCTGTACCATTAGACTCTTGGTCCTAAATGGGCAGGAATCTGTGTCTTACTCCTTGCTGTGTCTCCCACATCTACAGTAGTGTCTGGAATGCAGTAAGTTCTCAGTAAGTGTGTGTTGAATAAAAGGGCATGTGCAGTGCAGGTGTGACTGAGCTCCTTCCTTACCCTAAGTCTGCTCTGGGCTAGACGAAGGTGAGATGATGTGACCCACAATCCCATGTGCAGGAGGAGCCCATCTGGCCATACACATACCCCTACGCCTGCTTGGCTGAGTCCAGGGCACGGGACACTTTCTTACCCCTTGCATCCCTTTCCTGGGCCCCATTCCCATCCAGCCCCCTTCTCTGAAGATACAGATACTGTGGTACCTCCATCCTTCTCCCACGCCTCCTCTGTCTCACCCTCCACCTGGAAGCCTAAAAAGTCCTAAAATGGCTGTGTAGCCACGCCCCTCCTGAACCAATCTGTGACAATCATACTTCTAGGATGGTCCTGCCTCTGTATTCATGCCTGTGGAATCCCCTCCCTTGGAGTGTGGGCAAGACCTGGGACTGACTTCTAACCAACAGAAGTTAGCATGTGTGCTGGGCTGTCACTTCTGTTACCGGCTTCCAAGTGACTGTAACTTCGGCCTTACAGAGCCTCTCGGTGCTTGCTCGCTCCTCTTTCTATTACTTTCTTGGCTCACAATGATGCCAGCTGCCACAGCCCATAAGAAACTGAGTTCCCAAGTTAGACCTTCAGATAAGACCCCAGCTCTGGCTGGCATGTTGATTGCAGCCTGATTGCAGGGACCCAGCTAAGCCATGCCTGACTTCCTGACCCATAGGAATTAAGAGATAATAATTATGTGTTGTTTTAAGCTGCCGTGTTTGGGGCTAATTTGCTGCCCAGTAGCAGATAACTAAACACTCATGTCTCCCAATGCCCTCAGATAAAGTCTCAAATAATCTGGCCCCTCTGGCTTCATCTCTTTCGATTCCTAGTCCCGTGAACCCCATACTCCAGCCAAGATAATCTTCTTGAAGTTTTAGAAAAATGACATGATTTTTCAGGTTCCTGGGCCTTTGCACATACTATTTTCTCTCTTCAAAGTGCCCTTCGTTCCCTATCTTATTTATCTATGGGCAGACAAGGACCCACTCCCCTCCTGCACCTAGTTTAGGGGACCTCCCCAGCCTGGCTTCTCCAGCTGTGACCCCCTGCAGCCAGAAGGGTCAGTGCTGTCAGGTCTGTCTTCCCTATCAGACTTGGTGTCCCATGAGGACCGAGTTTGTGGTTGAATTCCTTCTGGAACCCCAAGACTCAAAACAGAAAACACCAGTAAATAGTCACCGAAGAAATAGATGAGTGAAGGAGTGGTTGGTACGACAGCTAATGCTGCATTTTGACAGAAGATACATCCCCTTAGCAACAGTGACTGAGTATGTGCTGTCATAGCACTGGCCTTACGGATTCTCACGTATTCATCAAACACACTGTACTGCCAATCCTGAATCCATGGCAGACATCACTAATCTATCAATGACCCTATTCACTTTATATTACTTATATTCAGCCCATTACAGACAGTACTAATGCATCAGGTGTTATTCCTTACTTCCTGCCTGCCCTCCCCAATTCCATGGCAGACATCATTAATCCATCATGTGCCCTTCCTGTCATCCCTGTCCACTGCCTGGGCTCATCCCTCCTGACAAGAGTCTCAGTATCCCAAGACTCTGCAGATGATCCCGTGTCCCCTCAATGGATAGATTCCACCATTGCCAGCAGCACTATTCCTGCCCTAGCCTCGGGGGGCCAGGCTGTCCCTCAGCCAGGGCCAGAGACATTGAGAGACCCTGAGGTCATGGCCCCAGGGTTTTGAGCCTCTTGGGGTCCAATACTATATAAAGAGAAAACGGAGTCCTAGAGACAGGCAAGAGGTCACTCACAATCCTCAGTGGGTTGAGGCCAGAGCCAGGACTTAAAATAGACTAGACTCCTGGCCTAGCAGCTTCCCCCAGCACCCTGCCCTCAGCATCTCTGCAGCCTGGGAGATGGGAGCCCATTTCTCAGAGGGGAATGGTAGACACAGTGGTAGCTCCAGTGTGATTCCATTGCTTGCTAGGTTGATTGAGGTCATGGGTTCAAGGGAGCACTTCTCAGGCTTTGGGGAGGGGCAAGACTAGGAGGAGAAGCCACTGGCCTCACTCTTTTGGAGCTCTGGGCTGAGCCATGACCTAGGATGGGATTCCAGCCTCAAATGGAGTCACAGTCCCTCACTGAGACCTCTGACCCTGTCTGACCCCTACTCCAGGCTAAGCCCCTGACCCATACTCAGCCTTGCTCTCATCTTCACGTATCTTAGCTTCCTCTGTCACCACCTGGGTCCCAGGAGCCAAGGTGACAAGTGGGATGAGTTGTTCAGACCCTGTCCAGAGTCCTCCAGACTGATAAAGCCTCCCATGTCCCCTTCCCCTGTCCCCTGGGGCTCAGCCAGATCTAGAGAGGCAGATATTCTCTCCTGATGTTCCAGGTGGCGGAGCACAGAGGCCTGGACCCTAGCCTATGTTGGAAGGACCAAGCCATTGGTGACATCTTCACACCCACTGAACAGCAAATGAGACAGAACCGTCACTTTGCATACAAGCTCCCTTTCCTGCTTCTGGGTAAGGATTCTACAGCATTTATTGGACATATACCCTGTGGTACATTCTATTAGCTCACATGATAATTCCTCCCTGCCCCAATTCATCCCAACAGATGAGGATGGATTGTTTATCCCCTTTTTCCAAATGAGAAAACCAAGCCTCAGACAGGGAAAGTGAGTTCCCCAAAGTGACCCAGTAGAACCAAGGTGTTACTCCCAGCTCCATCCGGCTCCAGTGCCTTCTAGACTTCTCCCCTTAGCCGGCAGCCTACCAAATCTCTAATAAACTTCTGAGACGTGCTGGACACATGCAGTGGTGAGTACTGTTTATCTGTCCAGATCAGGCTGGCTTGGTGGAGCAGTCAATAATTAATTCTGAATTTTCCCCATTTATCATAGTGGCAGGAGCCAGAGTGCCTGGAATCCCAATCCTGGAACCTCTGTGCCCCTTGGCCAGCTGAAGCTGGACACAGTGGTGGCAGGAACTAGGATGGGGGAGGGGACCTCATTAAGCCTGGGAAGGGAATGGGGAACTAGGAACCCCCTTGCTCCCTTAATCTGAGTTTGTAAATACTGTGTGATCCAGCAATGACCAAACCAACCAGATCTCTTCTTAGCCTTCATGGTGCCCACAAGCTAGTGGGGAAAACATGCATTGAATGAATAATAACATAAATAATGAATGCCACAAAGGAAAGGAACAAGGTGTTGTGAGAATACAGAATCATGGGAACATGACTTGTTTTGGGGCCTCCCCAAGGAAAAGATATTGAACCTGCAAATTGGAGAATGCAAGGTGGAAAGTGGAGAGAGGATGCTCCAAATGCAGAAACAGCACGTGCAAAGGCCCTGTGGCTGGAAAGCACTTCTTTGGGGGCCTGACAAGGAGGCTTGAGCAGAAGGCACAAGTGTAAAGTCAGTGTTAAGTCAAGAGCCCTCAGGACCAGGCCTGGAGCCCCTTAGTGAGGCTAGTAGCCTTCAGTGGCTAGCCATCAAAGGAAGAGATGACTAACTTTCCCCAGTGATCCAGGGGATGGAAGTGAGGCTGCTTCTGACCTAGGTGGGTCAGGCTGCAAGGCCAGGCAGTTGGCTCTGTGGGGTTTTTGTTACTGTTCTATTTTCTTCTCAGAAATGTTTTCCCCTTGGAAGATTCTTTCAAACACATTTGGGCATAGGGGATGAGTCAGGATTTCTCTGCCAAGAAACAGCCTATCCCATTCAAGCAGCAGCGCGCCCAGCCATCCTAACACCTCCCTCCTTGGGCAGGCAGGGAAACTGAGGTCCAGAGAGGAACAAAGATTACTCAGGGTCATTAGGGGAGGACTATAGAAGGGGTTTCTGAGAGTCTCAAGAGCACACCCTTGACCTTAGAGCACAAACTGGGTGGGCAGCCAAGGCAGAAGGCGGTTCCTCCCAGGGATGTCGCAGGCCCTAGCAAGATGGTGGCTGCCAAGTCTCACCCGAAACTCCTCTTAGCCCAGACTTGCTCATAGGGTGGAGTTAGGAGTCTGAGAGGCCCTTGGGGGTGGAGGGTGGGGTGGTAGGCTTCCCCTAGTTTCATAGCCCAGAGCGGGAAGAAGGCTGGCCTGGGGTCACCCAGAATAAAAATCAGGCAAAAAGGCATAACTGGCAGAGGGAACAGCTTGTGCAAAGCCCTGGAAGCGAGAGGAAGGTCAAAAGAATAAACTGTAGATGAGGTAAAGCCCAAGAGGCCTCAAAGGTCAAGTTATGGAGTTTGAACTTGACTTTGTTTTCAAACACTTCATCTTTTATTCAGTGCATACTCAAAATGGCCTCCCTGTACACAGTCCCAAGCTGAATGGCCCTGGGGCTCCAAAAGTGGTGATTCCTCTGACTTCAGGGAGGAGACACAGACCTCCCAGCTCTGTGGCTCATGGGAGGGTCAGGAGAGAGCCAGGTCAGCAGGAGCCCTGAGAGAAGTAGAGGCTCTTCTTGGACTCTTGGAGGATCAAAAATGGCTGCATGAAGAAGGGGGAATTGACGCCAGGGCTTTGAAAGATGAACTGGAGCTTGTCAAACAGTCAGTGAGGCATGCAAAATGAATGGAGGGGCTATGGTCAGAATTTTGGGAACATGCAGATGGGGCAACAGGAGGAAGAACCACCGAAGCAGGACGAGCCCATGTGCACGTCCATCAGACCTCACCATTCGAGGCCAAGAAACCCCACCCACATCAATTCCCCTCGGCCCAGGCAAGCCCTGTCAGGTCTCTGACTACTACGGCTGCTGCCATCTCTCCTCCTGGGTCACTATACACTTTGGTCCACGATGACACTCAGTGGGGGGCACCTCCCACAGTGTGGCAGTGGGACTGCAGGCCATGTCTATGCCTTAGTTTCTCAATCTAGACAGTGGGAGACCAGAAGCCACTTTTGCTATTAAAGTTAATCTCAAGACTGGGAGTCTTCAACAAATGATGTGCAGGAAGAAAGGGGAAAAAAATGTAAGAAAGGGAGGGAGACAATGAGGGAGGGGGGGAAGAGGGGGAAGCAAAAGGATATGGGAAGAGACAGGAAGGAGAAAGGAAGGAAAAGGCTGTGCACCTCTTCGCCCTGGCCATGCCCAAGGGACAAGTCCAACATTATTATTTCAGAACACGCCAGAGCTGTCGAGGATTAAGAAAGGGGGGGGTGATTTGCATACGATTTGCATACTGTTTGTTAAATGTCAAAACGCCCTGAAAATGCTTTCTCCCACCTCCACTGCCAGTCAAGAAGTAGGCAACACTCTCCTTTGCTCTACCAGCTCCCTGCAGGGGCCAGGGACCCCTCAGATCAGAGGCTATGGGGGCATTAGTCCAAGGTGGTGGTGGGGCGCAGTGACCTCCAGTAAGCTGAAACACATCTGCAAAATGGGTTTTATTCAGAGGCCACGCCACTGCTGAACAGTGCAGGTGTGTTTTGAGTAAGACAGGGCCCTGCAAAAATGGGCGCAGGCCCTGGTGAGGAGAAGGGACTGAGAAATGGAGGTGAGGTAAACACCCTCACTTTACTGTAGAATCCTAAGGGGGCAGGTCCTCAAGGATGTGCAGGGGAACATACAAACAAAATGTCCCAGGGCTTAAGTATACGCAGTGGCCCAGTTATGGACAGAGACCCAAATCACACATGCACAGGTAACTGGGTTGCCTTTCCCACTGTGCCCCCAACCACCTCAGGACTCAGTTTACTCACTATAAAAGAGGAAGTAGGGTGGCACCTGTGGCTCAAAGGAGTAGGGCACCAGCCCCATATGCCAGAGGTGGCGGGTTCAAACATAGCTCTGGCCAGAAACTGCGGGAAAACAAAAACAAAACAAACAAAAAGAGGAAGTAGAGGTCCTACTCTAGGAGGATCCCCAGGGAGCTGACATGGGGCCTCTGGGGACATGGCCCTGGGCTGGGCATTGAGGGGAGGGGTGAAGCGTTCAGGAAGATCCCCTCCCTGGGCATACTCAGGGGCAGATGACACCTAGGTCACCTGCAATATAGCAACTCAAATGAGTCTGTCTGGAGGAAGGAGGGGGGGTCCCTCTTCTGGCTCCCCCCAATCAGCCCAACTGGAGTTGGAGGGACACAGAGGACATTCCAAAGGAAGGAAAAGGGGGCCAGGCTCTACCCTTGAAGTAAGTCAGCTATTCCACCTGTCTGCACACTAGTGCCTGCAGCCAACAGGACTCTTATGTTTTGTGTAGGGCCACTTTATGGCCCTCGGTAGAGTGCTGTGGCATCACACAGCTCACAGCAACCTCCAACTCCTGGGCTTAGACAATTATCTTGCCTGAGCCTCCTGAGTAGCTGGGACTACAGGTGCCTGCTGCAATATCCGGCTATTTTTTTGTTGCAGTTTGACCAGGGATGGGTTTGAACCGACCACTCTCGGTATATGGGGCCAGCACACTGAGCTGCCCCCAGTAGGACTTTTAATTAAAACATTTCTTCTTCCCAGGCTCTCGTACCTCTGCCCTTGTGTGGCAGGTTACCCAGAATGTGAACATGGCACTTGAGGATGCATGCTGCCCCTGAGCCCCTCACCAAAGACCCTTCCCCAGGTCTGCATGCGGGACCCAAGGCCACATGGATGCAGGTCAGAGGTTGAGACCCCAGTGCTCTATTGGAAGGTCTCTACCTGGAATGCTGCCACAGTCACCTTCCAGGTGATTTCTGTCAGGTCCAGTACCCCTTCCTCGTCCACTTGGCCAGAGCTTTTCAGACCCACCCAGGAGATCTCTGTGCAGGGGGTGAAGTAGAAGGACTTAAGGAGAAAGAGGAAACCACCAAGAAGGTAGGCACAGGTACATCGTCTGGAGGTGTGGATGGAGTGAAGTGTGGCCTTGGAAAGCGGGGAGAGGGCTGGGGTCACCCGGTCTCCGCTCTTTGTCATTTGAGAGCTCAGGAATATCTGGCTGCATGCCCAGTCAGGGCTGTTCATAGGAGAGGGAGCTTGTTGGGGCCCCAAAGGGGAGGAGCTGTGCGCTGGCTGAGAAGAAGGGAATCTGATAAGACTTTCTGGAAGAGGCTGGAATCCCAGGTGGATTGGTGCCACACAGGCAGGGAGCTCAGCTTGGGCAAAGGTGTGGCTGGGAGAATGTACAAGGCAAGAGGGACGGTGCCCCAAACTCATCCCCACTGGGCTCTTCATGGAATCCCTTCCGGCTGCCCACCATGGCACAGGGGCTCCCACTGAAGACAGGGCTCTTGAGGCCCAAGACCATAGCCCCCGGGTCACACAACAGCAGTGGAAGACTCATGGTTCCTCCCTAGTAGGCTGAATGGGACAGAAACATCCAAGGTCAGTGGCAAGAACTGGGGCTCCATCAAGAATGTTGAAGATAGTAGGCACCATCTGGCCAGTGTTCACTATCCACTTGGGAGCACAGAACCTGGAACAGCAAGAGGAAGGGAATAATAAGGCTGTGTCATATCAGGCCCCTGGAAGGGGAAAACACCATTTCTCTGGCTAGTTGTCCTTCCCTTTTTCCTAACACTCCTGATATGGGCAGTGATACCTGCAGCCATCCCCTCCTGCCCTGTGCCCCAGGGGATGGCCTCTGGCCACAGTGAGGTTCCTAGGGTGAACTCGGTTGTTTTCTGCCACTTGGTGGCACTCGTAGACATTGCAGGCAATGAGCGTAGTGAGAACCAATCCTTCCTTGTGGCAAAGAAGTGACAGCTCAGAAAGGAGGAGCAGTTTTCCCAAGACCACACAGCAAGCTGGAAGCAACATAATTCAGGCCCACATGTTGGTCTGAAAGGGAGAGAGATGAGGCCAGTGTCCCATTCTAGGGACTAGAAGTGTAGGTATACGGTAAAGAGTGACAGTCAACGAAGTCCAGGAGTACAATCCTTCTCCTCTCTGAGCCTCAATTTCTGCGTCTGTGAACCACAATCTCTAAAACCCTTTCTACATCTCAAGTACTAGAACGACTTACCTGAAGTCCCAGGCTCATGGGGAAGAGGGGGTAGAGGGAGGTGTCGCCCAAATGTGTCTCCTACCCAAGCCTATCCCTTCAGCCAGCATCTTGGGTCCTCTCAGACATGGCTCCACTTTGTCCAACCCAGACTACCTGAAAGAAGGGCACAGAAAGATACAAGTTGCAGGACAAACACAGCCCTTGCCTTGGTACTGAAGGCCTTCATGCTCTGCTCAATGTCTGACTGATGCCTCTTCCTGCCAGGGCTCACCTCTGGCTCCAAGACCCCTACCACGCATCCAGACATTCACTCCTCAACTTCAGAAACAATACATCCCACTAATATTAGCTGAGCACCTACTATGTGCCATGCACTAAACTAGGAGTCCATCAGTGAATGAGGTGGACACCACCACCCTCATAGAGTCTACAGTCTAGTGAGGAAGGTGGAGTGAAGAAGTAAATAAAAATTGAGAGTGAATGGGGGCGGCTCCTGTGGCTCAAGGAGTAGGGCATCGGCCCCATATGCCAGAGGTGACAGGTCCAAACCTGGCCCTGGCCAAAAACTGCAAAAAAAAAAAAAAAAAAAAAAAATTGAGAGAGAAGTCAGCTGCTGACCATATAGCAGGGAGAGAGGAAGCAGGGGTAGGGGGTTGAGGTATGTTGGTGAGATGCAATTTTTAACAGGATGGTCACTGGGGATTGCAGGGTGGAATTGAGGAGGTAACATTTAAACAGAGGCCTGAAGGAGGAAGGGAGGGAGGTAGGTGTCTGAGGAAAAAGCCATTCTGGTCTGAAGGAACTTATGCAAAGGCCCCGGGGCAGGACCATACCTGACCTATTGGAGGCACATGAGGGGACGCATGTGGCTGGAGCAGACTGAGGAGGGGGAGAGAGGCAAAGGGGAAGGATAGGGAGGAGAGGGGACAGATTGTGCAGGGTCTGGTGGGCCTCAGGGAGGACTTGGGCTTTGACCCCAAGGGAGGTGGGAGCCCAAGTCCTCCCTGGGGCCCTGACCCAGATGCTCACAGGCACCCTAAGGTGGCTACTCCAGGGAGAGCAGATTGTGGGAGGTGAGGGTGGGAGTGAGGACCAGGGGGGAGGGACTTCTGGAACCAGGGGTTGAGAAATGGGGGGATTCTGGTTAGATTTTGAAGACAGAGCTGACAGAATAGCTGAAGGACAGATATGGAGGTGAGAAGGAAGAGAGAAGCGAATTGACTATGCCAATGAAATGAAAATAACAACTATTTGCATGAAAGGAGCTGGAGAGTGTATGATGAGGAGTATGGCTTCTACAGCAACCCCCCAGCTTAACCCCTGCCATGCCTTACTTTCCCCACCACAGGGCTGAGGCAAGGCCACGTGAAAAGTACTTAGCATCTCCTAGGTACTCAAAGCATAGTCACTATCGAGTGCCTGCTGGTTCCCCTGTGCCAGCCTGTTTCCATGGGATGCTGCTGCCTTGAGGCAGAAAATGTCATTAAGGCACTTAGAAATAGGAGGTGGAAGAGAGGCTACTCCCAGAGGGGAGAAAGGCCATAGCTGGTTTGTCCTGAGCAGCCCATGTGGCTTCTCTCATCCAAGCGTCTGGGGTAGGCCGACAGGTCTAATGTGTTTTCCACATTTCTCAGGTGGAGAAACTGAGGCCTCCCCAGCTGGTACTGCTCCACCTCTGTGTGTTTAGGGGGGGCCTGGGAGCTTAGAACTCATTCACTGCCCATAGAGGGTAGGTGAGCTGCCTCAGGACACACGGCCAGTGGGTGGCAAAGGTGGGTTGAGCCCTGGAGCTTGTTTTCCCTGTCTGTTGGAGGGGACAGAGCTGGATTCTGCTATCATCACCAGATGTGTGTGGTCAGGGGCAGGGCAGGAACCCAGAGGAGGCCAAGGTTGTCTCCTCTGAAGCCTTCCTTCCTCTGCCTCCACCATCACTCACTGGGACCTCTACCCTGTTCTCCTGTCTCCCACCCTCACCCCTCAGTCTATGTCCTTACAGTGGCCAGAAGGGACCTGGGAACACTTGAGTTAGGGTCCATCCCTCCTCTTCCCACAGCCCTCCATAGCTTCCACCTCCCTTAGGGTCAAAGGTTAAGTCCTCCTCGAGTCTCACAAGGCCATGCCCAACCTACCATGTCTCTTCCCTGCCCTCCCTCCTCCCTCTGCTCCAGCCACGAGGGACTTCTCGATGTGTCTCCAACAAACCAGGCACAGTCCACCCCAGGGCCTTTGCACCAACTGTGCCCTCTGCCTCAAATGCCCTCCTCTCACTCCGATTCTCAGTTTACCCAGCTCCTGCACCTCACACCCTGAATGTCACCTTTCCAGGGAGCCCTTCCTCAGCTATGTTGCTAGGATAGTAGCATTTCCTCCCTTCTTACCCTCACAGCACTTTCTACAAGCTGACATTCTACCATATATTTATTTCAGTCTTGCCCCACTGGACTATGGCCTCTAAGAGGGCAAGGCTTAGTCTCTCTGAGTCACTGCTGGATTCCAGCACCCATCACAGGATGTGGCACACAGTAGGCACTAGATAAGTGCTTGTTGCATATGTAGTAACTATCACCTGGATGTCTGAGGGTCATCTAGCTTCCAGACCTTGTAGGAAAAGGTGCACTGCCAGGGACACCCTCTCCCAGCCCCAGGCCCTGAGCCTTCTGCCCACCCCCGCCCCCACCAGACCTTCCTTCGAAAGGGCCCGAGGAGGGGTGAGGGGAGTCTGTCCCATTCCCAGGTCCAGTCTCCTGTAACAGAAAGGCATTTGAGTCTCCCACTTTCAAAACGTCACCCCAGGCTTGGTGGTGGATCAAATTTCTTGGCGTTTGGCATGCTCATGACCCCTAGACTATCCAGGGTGATTCATGTGGCCCTAGTCCCTCCTCTGCTTCCAAAGTGGCATCTGAGAACACCCCCTGCTGGCTCCACCACTGCACTGCCACCGAGCCAAATGTTAGCCATGACCAGTTTCCCAGAGCTGCCCCAGGCCTCACCCATACTGTTCCCAAGGCCCAGATGCGGTTCTCTGTAGAACGTTCCTTGGGCTGGAAGACCCTGCCCTATGGGTCACCAGGGGACTTTTCTGGGGACCCCAGATGACCAGGTCTGAGTGTGGGCAGCAAGTATCAGGATGAGATTGTGGGGATGACAGGGGTTGGGGGAGACTGATGGACAGAGAAAGGAAGAGATGGCCTCAGACAGAGACATACGCAGAGAAGAACAGGGATGAACTGGCCAGAGACAAAGAGAGACAGAAACAGCAGAAGAAAGTAGACACAGACACAGAAAGACAAGGAGACAGAGATTCAGAAACAGAGAGAGAAACAGAGACAAAAATAGCAAATAGATATGGACAGACACAGACAGAGTGTTAGAGACATACACAAAGAAACAGCAGATAGAAATGGACAGACACAGACAAGGAGACAGAAACTCAGAGAGAGACAGCTGCAGAAACAGAGAAACACACACAGAGAGAAAAACATCCAGAAATGAACACAGAAAGAAACAGAGACAAAAGAGAGATATACAGGAGGGAAAACGGTAGAGACAGAAATGGCAAAGAGAGAAGAAAAGAAAGACACACATAGAGACATCCAAGAGATCAAACAGCAGAGGCAGAAATGGCAAGAGACACACACAGAGACAGATTTAGATACAGACACAAGGAGATAGAGACAGAGAAAGCCAGCAACGGTCAGAGACACAACAGAGGGACAGAAACACAGGGAGAAGAGCACAGACACCCAGGGACAAAGGAGGAGGAAGTCAGGGACAGAGACTTGGGTGGACAGTAAAGCTACAGGGACGGCGAAGCCGGCGCGGCTGGGAGGACAGGCCGCCGGCGCGACCCCCTCGGGGCCCGCCTCCCTCTCTGCGTCCCAAGCAGGCGTCTCCGGCCCCCCCCCGACCCCTCCCTGAGCCCCCTAGCGCCCCGGCGCCACCTGGGGTCGCTGACAAGCAGCAGCACCGCGCCGTCCTGCAGGCGCGCGTCGCGCACCGTCTGGTGGTCGTCCAGGCGCCGCGCGTTGTAGTAGAAGGCGCGCTTCCAGGAGCTCACGCCCCGGCCCACCAGCTGCGCGCGCAGGTCGCTCAGCGTGTCCCACGGCCGCACGGTGAGCGGCAGCAGCAGCGCCTCGTCCGCCAGGTGCACCTTGATGTGGTAGCGCTTCCAGCGCGACAGGCCGCGCCGCAGCCCTTCCATGGCGCCCGTCGGGCCCCGGCCCCGCGCGCCTTCTGCGCCCAGCCCGCCCGGCCCCGCCGCCGCCCCCGCGCTCCGCCCGCCACCCGCCCGCCTGTCCCGGCACGCCCGGCGCGCAAGGGAGCCCCAGCCGGGCAGGGAGGGGCGCGGAGGACTGGCCCCCATCCCGCAGCCCTACCCCCACCCACATCGGCATCGCCACCCCATTCCCCCACCCGGCCCATTCGCCCCCACCTCGCAGGCGCCCCCCTGGGAACGCCCTGAGGGTAATTAAGTACTGTGAGCAATCGGTAAGAAACGAGATCAGCGCACCCTCACTCGCGATAAATATGTAAATGTTCGTCCGTGGGGTCAGAGGCTGGGAGAGGATGGGAGGCGCTGAGGAAGGAGGCTGGAGAGCTGTTTTCGCAGGAGATCAAGGTGAATAGGCCTCTCTGAGGGGGAGACATTTGAACTGAGATGGGAAGGAGAAGGTGTGAGCCAGCCATGCAGAAATCTCAGGGACTGAGGATGCTCCAGGCTGAGGAGGGCACAGGCTGTGCAAAGGCCCTGGGGCAGGACGTCGCCGACTCACCGTGTTAGAGGCACAGTGAGGAGGCCGTTGTGGCTGGATCAGAGTGAGAAGGGGGAGAGAGGGAGGAGGGGAGGGCAGGGAGTGCACAGGGCAGGTCACAGGGCCCTCCTCCCACAACATCCCCTTACCCCACCTCCCTTGTGAGGTGGAAGGATTGTGAGCAGAGACAGGAGGGAGATACTGAGGTTTACATACATCGCTCCTTTATTCCTTTATTTCCACACTGAGCAAGCACCTACCCACTCCATGTCTGGTCTGGGCTGGGCTGCTGAGACTGGCCCCAGAGAAACCTCACCTTGGGCACTGTTCTCAAGGGTCTCCCAGTTGGGGTTGGGAACAATGGAGCTAGACAGAGTCACTTCTAGTCCTGTGTGGTCAGGGTCTGAGTAGAAGGAGAGACCCTAGACTGGGGATAGTTTCCCAAAGTGGGTGGGCACTGGAGCTGGGGCTTCAGCAGACAAGGAGGAGCTCAACACTCCCAATATGGAAATGCCTGCTCAGAGCCACCGACTATATAGGTCAGTGTCTGCCTAGTGAGGAGAAACCAGAGTCAAGGCTGTGGCCAGTGGGAGCCATTGGGAAGCTTGTGAGTAAGAGATCAACCATGTTTCCTCCCCAACCCTCATAACCCCTTTCTCAGGCTCCACTAGCCTCTCCAGTCACATTTAACCAAACACCTTCTATCCAAAACCCTTCCCAGATTGTCATCTGCGCCTACACAGTGCCATACCCACCTGGACAGGACTGACCAGGTGTGGGTGTCTGGGATGCCGGTATGGCCTCAGCTATTCAAAGTCTGTATTTAGAAGCCAGTGAAGATGGAGCCCGCTTGGAAGCTTCCTTCAGCAGCAGAGAGAGCTTGGCCACTAATCCCAGCTCTGCCCCCTTGTACGTCCCTCATGAAGGAACTTGATCTCCCTGGGCCTCAATGTCCCTATTTGGGGTTGTTGTAAGGATCAAATTCATGCAGGTAAAGCACTTAGAAGGGTTCCTGACACATAGTCATGCACTACTTGCCTGTGCTGGGGGAATGTTTAGGAAGATGTTCAGTTTGACTCCTCAAAGAAAAGCAAATAAAACCAAAAATAGCAAATAGAAGAAGCACCTGCTAAGTGACAGACGGTCTTCTAGGTACTTCATTGAAAACAAACAAAAGCCTCCCTTAATTTTCACAACAGTGTTACTACCCATTTTACAGACAAGCAGAGAGAGGGGAAGTGACTTCCCTGAGGAAACACAGTGAAAAGTGACAGAGCCAGAATTCAAACCCAGGCCACCTGGCTTCATCAATCCTTCTATTGTTCACTCTTCACACGACGAACCTCTCTCTTATCCAACAATACGATTTCCAATGGAGATTTTAATGATGGCTAAAACCAAAATATATTCCAGATAGGTCTTCTGCACCCCATTCCCTGTCAAAGAAACTGGAAAACTACTAGAAGAAAACATGGAAGTTTAAAATAAATAATAATCTTAGTATATTGAAGCATGACAATAAACCTAGAAGCCTTTAATTAAAATGTTAGTGACTGACTACATACAGCTAAAGAGTTCTCATCACATGTGCCCTATATAAAGTTATACAACACAACTACATATTACATACCCACAGTAGATAAACATAAAAATGTTTAATAAATATACAAAAATATATTAATATAAAAGTCTTATACATGTGCACATATGTGCAAAATTACTAGAAGGTCAACAGGCAAAGTCAAGGAAAATTTTTCCAGATATAAACAAAAGACTGGTCTCCTTAATATGTAGAAAGCATCTAGAAATCAGTAAGGATAAACAAACCATTAGAAAAGGGGTGAAAGACATGAACAATTTTTTGAAAAGGAAATACAAATTGTTTCTGAGCATATGCATAAAACTATAATCAAATATCTTTTTTCTTCTCATCTAGCTGGTAAAGATGAAAAAATTTAATCGTTCACTGTTTTGCTGAGATTTTAGTAAAAGAATACTCTTATGCTGTTCAGGTTCAGAGTGTGAAACAGTATAATCTCAGTGACAATAGCTGCTGAAATGTATAAGCCAGCAATGTCCCTTCTGGGAATACATCCATGTGCACAAAGACAGATTATAGCGCAACATACATGCCAAGCAATTTATATGCAACCCACAGCAAACCAAAGGCTGGTGCATCCTTGAGCCCGATGAAGAAAGGAGGGAAAATGAGAGAGAGGTAGTGACAGAATGAGAACCCAGGATGGTGTGTGCTCTCTCTGGTGAAGGTAGGTGGTCTGGCTCTACCTGCAGAACCAGGTCATCATGGTCCCAGCCACCTCCCTTTCAGGCTACATTCCAGGCCTCACCCATCAGACCTGCTGGTGTCCAAGCAGGTCATAGTGAGGCCCAGGGACACTGGTTTTAACATAGGGTTGTCAAGCAGGCTACACTGAGTCCTGGGAGTATGACATGCCAATTCCAATTAATTCTGACTTTCTCATTAAGGCGTTAGGAAAACCAGGTGGCTACAGGCACCAACCCTCTGCCTGGGTCTCTGGATTAGAGGGCTCATGGTTTCTGCCTCCAGACACTGTATTTATCTGTTGCAGGCAATTATGGAAGACTCAGGCAGACAGTGACAAGCTCAGAGAATCCCTGAGCTCTGGAAAAACTTGAGTGGCTCAGAATCGCGGGATCGCTGAAACTCTCAGAATCTTGGAACGTCTGGTGTTCATCCTTCTCCTAAACACTGTAGCATTGTAGAGCTCCCTAGTGTGTGGGTCGGGGTTCTGAGTGGTAATCAACACACATTGCTTCTGGTTGTCTTGGGAGAGAAAAGGAAAATTTTGAGGGAGTACAGAGAATCAGCAGCAAGCAAGAGAAATAGGCTTTAAAAATAAGCCAGAAGTTTTGCATGGAGGCTGAGAAGCAGGGAGAAATGTGGGTGAGGGCCTGTGATCCTCCCAATACGTATTGCAGGCAAACAGTGTGCTGAGCCAACTTGTCCCCATCTGTAACATCCCACCAACTTCTGGATTTGGGGGTGCTTAGCCTCTTGTGATGCATTAGAGGTTTCTTACCTGGGTTTGTCCCCTTGGGTCAGAGGTTTGCAACTGGAAGCCCACTGCCTGTATCTGTTTGGTGTTTGGGTTTTTTATTTTTTTTGACCCACACAATGATACCAAAAGAAGACGAGGCCAGGGTGGTGACTCAGGCCTGTAAAGCTAACACTTTGGGAGGCTGAAGTAAAAGGATTTCTTGAAGCCAGGAGTTTGAGGCCAACCTAAGCAAGAGGAAGAACCCATCTCTACAAGAAATAGAAATATTAGCCAGGGGTGGTGTTACCCACCTGTAGTCCTAGCTACTTGGGAGGCTGAGGCAGGAGGATCACTTGAGCCTAGGAGTTTGAGGTTGCAGTGAACTATGATGATGCCACAGCACTGCAGCCTGGGCAACAGCAACCCTGTCTCAGAAAAAAAAAATGGATTGGTGGAATAAGTTATTCCATAAAAAGTTGGACTTCATCGGGGCCCCTCATTCATGGCAACCATGGGTAATCCAGAGATACAGAGTTGAGGCTGTCTTCCACGCCTTGGACGAATATGCTATGCAGTCTCTACAAGGTCATTTCACTCTTTGATATGACCTGACCCCTGAAGATTAAGTTTGCTATCCCTAGACCAGTGATAATAGTGGCTTAGTCTCCTCTCATTTTATGATCAAAAGAGTGGGTTCTGGGGGCAGTGTTTACCAAGGTGCCCTATGGAAAGGCTAAAGAGGCTTTAGAAAAAAGCAAATGGATGTCCCTTAGCACTTTACAGACAATATCCCATTGGGTTCTCATCACTAGGTACTGCTATTATCTAATTTCTTTTTTTTTTTTTTTGTAGAGACAGAGTCTCACTTTATCGCCCTGGGTAGAGTGCCGTGGCATCACACTGCTCACAGCAACCTCCAGCTCTTGGGCTTAAGCGATTCTCTTGCCTCAGCCTCCCTAGTAGCTGGG
>CAUYON010207433.1:0-32191 GCA_963573935.1 Arctocebus calabarensis
GTAGTCCCAGCTACTAGGGAGGCTGAGGCAAGAGAATCGCTTAAGCCCAAGAGCTGGAGGTTGCTGTGAGCAGTGTGACGCCAGGGCACTCTACCCAGGGCGATAAAGTGAGACTCTGTCTCTACAAAAAAAAAAAAAGAATAATGACAGACGGACAAAGGTCTGTGGGTCACAGAGAAATCAGGCCAGAGAATGAAATAAGGGTTCAGAACAGACCAATGCCACCTACGACTCAAAAGGGAGGGAGTTCTGCCTCCCAGTGAAACCGCGTTGCAGGTCACCATCGCCGCACCCCCAGACCTCCCTCCTCAGGGAGCCCCGCCTCACTTGAGCTGCTGGGTGATGAGCTCCTCATCATTGAGGTAGCGCAGCCGCTCCTCCTCCACCAGGGTGCGCTGCCGCTGCAGCGGGTCCTCTTGCCGCCGAGCCGCCTCCGACACGCGCATGCTTAGCTCCGCCTCCGTGCGCTTCAGCAGCGCGCGCACCGACTCCTGGTTCTGCAGCTGCGGGACGCGTGGACGGACCGATGGGCCCGGGTGGGAGGGAGAGAGGCGCGAAGCGGGAAAGGGCCGGGACAGGCCAGCGCAGTGCGGGGCTCCAGGAAGATGCGGCTGCTTGGCTTGGCCCAGAGTCGCAGCAAAGGGGTGGGATGGGGATGGGTGGCAGGGGCTGAGGGCTAAGTTCCTAGGAAGCACTGAGGCAGGAGAACGGATGGGGATTGTGGAGGGAGGAATGCTAAACTGGGCCCTGCAGAAGGTGAGGCTGCAAAGCTGTAGCCGCAAAGGGGTGAGATGGGGGAGCGGCGAAAGACAAAGTTAAATTCTAGGGGACTATAGAAGCAGAAGGGGGTGAGAACATTTGAGGAACCAGGTGGCCTTATGTGGGGCGCTGATTACTGTGTGGCTGCATGGCTGTGACTTGAGCAACCCTGAATGGGAACGGGACTGGAATGAAGGACTCAAGCGCTGAGGTTTGGTAAGAGTTTCTGTGGCTGGGACAGGAAGGCTAAGTTAACGATCGTTCCAAGCCAAATGGCGGGGGTGGGCGAGAGATTACCAATTGCCCATATGGCAATTCTCTGCCCCATCCCCAGCCTGTCTCTGCTCATTATCCTCACCTGACGGCTCCTGAGCCCGCTTGAGGAGCGGGTGCATTGATGCCAGGTTCCTGACAGGTGGGACCATCTGTCAGGCGGGGCGAAGGAAACTGTCCCGGTTCAGTAAGGGGGAGTTGAGGGCACTTGGGGGAAGGGCTCCTGCCCGAATGGGGGAAAAAGTAAAGCAGGGCTGGAAAGTACTGGAACTGACCCCCAAGGGTTATTGACGGGGGGGGGGGGAAGGGGGCTTAGTAGGTGGACTGGGGATTGTGGAGGGCGGTGGGGACCCAACGAAGGGGAAGAAGGCTCAGTAAGGAGATTGGGCCAGGAGTAGGGGCTTGGTAAGGGAGCGAAGATTCAACGACAGAGGGGGAGGCGGTGCTCGAGGAAGGGGCAGAGAAAGGGTTCGGAGAGGGGCCAGTAAGCAGCCGGGGACGGCTCTGTGGGGAACGAAGGAGGAGGGAATGGGGCGCTTGTGGCAAGGGGTTTCGGCAAGTATGCGGGTGGGTGGGGTAGGGACCGGAGGAGTTCTACCTGAAGCTTGCGCAACTGCTGAAGCTGCCCGCGCAGGTCGCTGGCACTGTTCTGCAGGCCTCGCAGGTGCAACTGCATCTGCAGACGGCTGACCGCAGTGGGCTGCACTGCAGGGGTGCTGCTGGCTGAGGGGGGGGGAGGTCCAGACACCGGGGTAGCCCCGCTGCTCCGGCTGCCCGACCCTCCAGCTGCAGAGAAGGAACGCGAAAATCGGAAAAGGGGAACAAATTATGAGCCTGGGAGGAGCTGAGCAATATCCTACCCACTCCCTGACCCCACAAGTCTCCTGAGAAGCACATGAATCTGACTCCTGGTGCCGAGTGGTGGTCAGTCCTAACTGTGAGGAGCAAAGTTAGGCAAAGACATCTGGGCCTAAGGTGACTACTCATTTGTCCATTGAAAGCCCAATGTAGCTATTGTTTAAATCCCACTTACACATTAGAAAACTAAGGCTCTAAGAGGGTAAGGACTTGGAGGAAGGTCACTCACGTGCTGAGGGGGTGGCTGCTCCATTGGAGCCTTCGATCTTCTCACTGTGGCACAGGGGAAAACAAACAGCCATCTGGGGCGGGGCAGGCTAGCCCCAGACTGTCAGAGCTGGGTAGGACCTTAGAGGTAATCTCCAGTTCTCTGATCTCAGAGCAGGAAAGAGACCCACCCAGGGTCACCCAGTGAGACACTGGCAGAGTTGAGCCCAGGGCTCAATCTCTCCTTTCTCCTGCCCCACCCTCCAGGCCCTGGCAGTGATGTTGGGAGAGGGGCCTCACCTAGGGGTCTCAGGCTCTGAGCCTCGCAGTAGAGCACTCTGCACCAGGCCTGTGAGGCTGGCTATTTGTTTCTCCATGGCCTCCATGCGTTCCCTGCGGGGAGTTGGGGGGAAGGTAGCTCTGAGCAACCTTTCCTTTGACAATTGGATCCCTCCTGACCAGTCCCCCATTCTAAGACTGATAACCAGAAGAAGCACCATTCCCTCTCTGGTAGCCAGAATATAGAAAGTTTAAAGGGTCCCAAAGCCTAAAGATCCAGCCCACAGCACTCCCCTCATCACTCACCACTGCCTCCCTAAGGTTCACCCTGACCTCTCCAAGCCTTGGTAGTACTTCCTACTTCCCCTGCCTGCCATGCCTTTCTTCCACCCTCCTCTCTGAAGCTGGTCTGAAGGCTCCAGTAAGCCCTGAGGAGCTCTCCTCCCACACCACCCAAAGGAAGTGCAAGTATTTTTTATGGTTTGCCTCACTAGACCAGGGCAGAAATAGCTTTGCCCAACCTGGCTGTGGGAAGGCCAATGGTTTCTCCTCTCAGCAGTGCTGCCCAAGGGCAGAGTTACCTCCTCCAGCCCTGCACTCTTCGGAGGGGACTGATTGCTGGGGAAGGGTTCCCTATCCTGGACACCAGGTAACAGAACAGCTGCTCTTGCCGCCATCCCTATTTCTTTCTTTCTTTTTTTTTTTTTTTTGAGACAGAGCCTCAAGTTGTCACCCTGGATAGAGTGCTGTGGCATCACAGCTCACAGCAACCTCCAATTCCTGGGCTCAAGCGAGTCTTCTGTCTCGGCCTCCTGAATAGCTGGGACTACAGGCGCCCGCCACAATGCCTGGCCATTTTTTGGTTGCAGCCGTCATTGTTGTTTGGCGGGCCGGGGCTGGATTCAAACCCGCCAACTCAGGTGTATGTGGCTGGCGCCTTAGCCCGTTGAACCACAGGCGCCGAGCCGCCATCCCTATTTCTTACCAGCACCCTCCTCCCCAGTGGACTTCAGCTAGCCCTGTGCTGGACAGCTCTCAAGGCTGCAGATTCTATGTCCCAGATAGAAAGGCATTAGAAGGGCTGATTCAGCCCCTCAGTTTCACAGTTGGAGAAACGGAGGCTCAGTAACCAATGCAAATGCAAGTCTCCAGAGTCCTCCTCTGGGTACCCCTCCTCCACCCCTTCAGGTATTGAAGACAGCAGGAAAAGGCCTCCCTGCCACTCCAATATGCTCTGGCAACCTCTGAAGACTACGCAGGGTTTACAAAGAACTCTGGGATCTCTGAGTCCGGGACACACACCTGCCGAAGACTTCCATTCCTCCTCCCCACTCCCACATTCCCCAGGCCTAGCGAGCGTCCCTCACCTGGTCTCCGTGTCCTTGGCTGGCACTGGCGGCCCAAACCCAACAAGCGAACGGTCCCCAGGACCGGGGAAGAGCTCGGAAGGGGGTGCTCCAGCCGTAGAAGTGCTGCCAGTACTGCGGGTCTTGCCTCCAGGACTCTCGGCGAAGACAGAAGAGGACCCCGAGTCTTTGCGGAACGACTGACGCACTGGAGAGCCCCGGCTCGGCGGCCCTGAGTAGGGGCTGTGAGGCGGCGGGGGGCCTCCTGGGGGCGCCGTCACATCGGTCAGCTTCTGGGGCGAGGAGGGCGGCAGACGGAAGCCGTAGCCGTCGCCATAGAGCGGGCCGCCACCTGCGGCCTTGTACAACGAGTCCTCCAGGTCAGACTGTAGCGCGGCGGCCGAGTAGGTGCTGAGCGAGCGTACCGAGCCACGCTTGTAGAGGCCGCCGGCCCCGGGGTAGGCGAACGGGTCGCCTGCGGCCGCCGCCAGGCTCAGACGGCCCTCGTGTAGCAGCCCATAGGGGTCTGCGTAGAGGCCCTCGCCCTTCACCAGCACCATGCCGCCTGCCTTGCCCGCCAGGTCCTCGTCCGGCTTCACATCGCGCCGCTCCAAGATGGCACTGGGGCTAGGACTGACACCCTGGGCGGCCGGGGCGCCTCCCAGTCGTTCGGCTGCGTGATGCACCGGGCTGCCTGCATATGAGGGCGGGCGCGCGCCAGCGTACGAGAGGCGCGAGCGCGACGGCGAGCCAGAGGGCAGCCCCGACGGTAGCCCGGGTGGCGGCGAGCCGGAAGCCAGATGAGGCGCTGGCGACAGGTTGTTGAGGCGTCGCGTGGGCGATGACTCCCGCGACGCGTACACCATCTCTCTCTGCGCAGATAACAGCCCCGGAACCCAGAGGGCTGGTCACAAAAGGGACCACTGCCCCTTGCTAGAGGACCCAGCATCTCCTCCCTGACGCTTAGGAAGTCCCTTCTGTTCTCTGCCTTCCCTCTATCCTGCTGTATCTAGGGCTCCAAGCATGGAAAAGTGGCAGATGGAGAGGCACCAGAGGTGTAACCTTCAGCCCATGCTATGGTAAAGGATGGAGATGTAGAGGGGGAAAAGGCTTGGAATATCCAGAGGTATGTTAGAGAAACCCTAAGTAGACAGGCCTAGAATGGAAGGGAAAGTGACAGATGGAGGGAGGAGCTCTTCTGTTATCCCACAATTAATGGAAACTATCCTCCACCTCAGCCCCTATGTTCCCTTCTCCAAAGCTGGCCCTGGTCCCAGTGACAAATGCCCAAACTCTGCTCGCCTGGACCCCAATCCGTCCAGCCTCCCCAATGACTGGGACATCCTCAGCCATACCCGGAGGTCCCCGTTGGTGAGGTGTGAGCCAGGGAAAGCAGCATAGAGTGGCTCCTTCCTATAAATCTTGATAATACTGCGGTCCTGGATATCCCTGGGAGGCAAAGTGGGGAAGGAACAGAGGGTCACACTCCCATCCCTTAGCCATGCACAATGAGTAGGCTACTTCAGGCAGAGAGGAGAGGGGTGGCAAGAGGCACCAGTAGCCCCAACCCCTTCCTAATCTTCTCTCAATGGATCTGTGCCTCTGGAGGCCCACCACCAACACATATACCCAGCGCTTCCACCCCATCTAATTCCTCGGCCTCAGGCACCATTTTCAGGTTACAAACCAACGTACCAGCTGGGGTGCACGATTTAGGAAGGTGGGCTGGGAGGATGGAGGAAGGGGTTGGGGTGGTAGGGGTCTTGGGAGCAGCCAAGGTTGAGCTGGGAAGGGGCTTTGGAAGGGCCTGAGGGGTCGAGAACCCCTCAAAGGATGAGTGTGGGGAAGCCCACCCAAGCCCCTGGGGCCATGCCCACCGGACGTCCTCCAGCTCGTAGAAGACGTTTCGAGCCTCGTCTTTGATGAGGATCGCGGTGTTGGGCGACTTAAGCATGCCCATGGTGAGCTTCTGCGGGAACATGTGCGCGATGAGTGCGTGCAGAGTGTCCAGGCTGCTGACCTCATGCGTGATGTGCACTCGTCGAGTCTCCTCCCCGAACTGCAGGAACAGCACCCCTGCGAAAGAGAGGCCACCACCGCTGTCACTGCTGCCGCCACAATGGTGCCCGTCGGGAGAACGAGGGGAGCTTTCGGGAGCTGAGCTGGCCCCGCAGCGGCAGGGTCTGAGGCCCGACGCCGCCCCCGAGTGCAGGTGCACCCAGGCACTCCTCATACTGCTCGTGGGGGCTCCAGGCCGGGCTTCCAGCCTGTCCACTTGCCCAAGTCCAGTACTGGGCCCCAGGCAGTAGGAGCCCAGAGAAGGAAATGGAATTGGGGTAGGAGCGAGGTGGGGGTGGGGCAGAAGTTGAGAAGGAGTTGAGGTTAGAGAGAGAAAGGTTGGAGAGAGTTTGAGATGGAAGAGAGGGGACGAAGAAAGGAGGGGACTGCCCAGGGAGAGAAAAGGAAGCTGAGGGAGACAGAAGCCTTGCAAAGAAGGCAACCGGGATGGGGGTGCTGAGGAAGGGTGGAAGGGGTAGAGGGGGAGAGTAAGGAGGGAATTAGTGGGAGCAGACAGGGCAGGCAGGGGAGGCAGAGACAGAAAAGAGACGAGTGGTGTAAGGATGGGGCAGGTTGGGGGCGGGGCGAAGAATAGGAGGGAGGAGCCTGTGGCGGGGAGGCAGGGTGGAACGGGTAGGCAGTACCTGGCGAGCGCAACTTGGTCTGGCTGGCAGAGCGGGAGAGGGGCAGGCTCTGTCGGAAGCGGTTCATCCTGCTGAAGCCCAGGGGCAGCTCGGCCTCCGACATGGTCTCCAGCGACTCAGCCGAGGCGTACGACAGCTTAGCCGCCTGGTCTGCCAGCCCCGGCTGGGCTCCCTGAGTGTGGCGTGAGCTGCGGGTCTACAGGAGCAGGGCAGGGTGAGAGGAACCAAGCATGAGCCCCTCTTTGCTGGCTGCTGCCCCCACCCAGCCCCTGGGGAGGTGGGCCAGTCAGAGACACTGGCACACATTCCAGCTTGCTGTGTGTCTACAAGAGCATTCTCCACCTCTCTGGGGCCTTGGCAGAGAAGCAGGGCAGGAGTGGGCAAAGGACTCAGGCATCCTGGAAAAGCAGACAAGAAACCAGCTGAGCAGAAGCCATGGGCACACCTGCTATTTTAAGCTTCCAAAGAACAACAACACAAATTTGTCACGAGGTGAGCAGCAGAATCGTTGAACAAATTGGGGCATTAGTTCCAGACGTTAATTAAGTGGCGGGTTTGTGAGCGGCAAATTTATTCTTCTTGGAGTTCAGAGGGTGGGGATGGGGGTGGGGCCAGGAAGCAGGCCCCATGCAGAAAACAAAGAGAGCTAGGACCCCAGGAGTCCAGCTGCAGGAGGTGGGTCCATCATCTACACCAATGTCTTTGATTTAGGGTAACTGGGAAAACTATCCCACACTCCTCAAAACCAGTTGGACCCCAGTTTCAAACAGACTCTCCGCCTAGTGCACACACTGTACATGCTAAGCATGCTGTGATACACGTGTATACGTGGCACACGTGCTGGGCCTCAGCCCCTCCCACAAGGCACAAGCTGCCACAGCCAGCCGGTGTGGCTAGCCTTCCTCAGGGCCCCAGCCGCAACCTCTTCTTTGAAGCTATAGCTGAGGCTGGTATCTGGTTGGGCAGCAGGGAAGGATGTCAAAGGACAGTTTGATTGCTCTCTTGCCTTGGGGGGAGATGAGTCACAAGATTACTTCAACTGCACTTAGAGAGCCTTCTTTTGGCAGAAGGCTGGAGCTGTCACTCAGGGCCACAGCCCCTCCCATTCTACCCTAGTCCCTCCCCTCAAACCTGGTTGCTATGCAGAAACTCATTTATGTAAGGGAGTAAGATAGTGGATCAGATCTACATCATTCCATGTTATGTGTGTTATATACATATATGTATTGTATATACATATGCTATCAAAAAAAACATTCTGCCTGGTTGTATTTTTCTGTAAAATAAGTGGTCTAGTCTAACAAATCACTCAAAACTACTAACATTGGTTATCTCAATGTTCAGAGAGAGCTTTCTGTTTTCCTTTATGGGTTTCTCTACAAAATTGTATAAATTTTGCACAATCAGAATCTATTACTTTAATAATTTAAAAAAGACAACAATAAAAGTTTCTCTAAAAAGGAATCATTTATTCTTCTCTTCAGCTCCCTCTTTCCCCAAATCCTCATCAACACTAATTAATCTCCATCTTAGATTTAACTTGATTTAATGTTCCCGTGGGATTAGCACTCTTCAAAAGAGAGAGCATCTTCCTCGGATGGTCAGTGTGTCCCACTGTCCCCAAGGTGGCCTTGAGGACAGGAGGTAGGAGGTGGGGAATCTGCGGCCTTGTGTTTTCAAGATTGTTCCTTTTTAAGCACTAAAGGAGGCAAGAAAAGCTTCACCTTTCTCTGCTGCACTCCTTTTAATAATAGGATATTTTTCTGTAAAATTTAGACTCAGTCAAAAGCTGCATTTAAAGACCTAGAAGGCCACAATGTGGCCTTAAGCCTGTAGGTTTTCCACCCTCGCTGGAGACATGGAAGGGACATCATGGGGCTTCCAGCCTCAAGCACAATGCCTTGACCAGTGGGTGGGCATGGGTCTTGGGAAGAGGAAGGCAGCATAGGAACTGGACTCATTTGGGGGGATATTTGTGCCCAGACTTTAGATGCTATGACTCAGCTCTATGCTGACCACCAGTACCAGACTGTGTCCCTCTCTCTCACCTTCAGCCCCAGCTGGAGGGCGGGGAGCTCTGCAGCAGTATGGGCAACCAGGTCTAGTCTGGTGGCCATTGGGTTGCCTGGCAACTGAAAGGTCAGTAGTTGCCAGGCTGGTGTGGATCAGGGGCTACAGAATTCAGGCAGAATGAGGCAGCTAGCAAAGATGAAGAGTAGAGGGTTGCCACCGTGCCAGGGGGCACCAATAAGGTGCCAGTGAGAAGATGGAACAGGGGCCAGAATGAAGGGTGGCAGGGCAGGAATCCTGGGAGTTGCTGACTGCCAAGAAGGCAGGAACCCTGGGAGAAGATATGCTCACACCCGCTGCTGCCCCAGTTCCTGTCTAATGGAGGACACCATTCCATTCTCACAGCCTTTGTAGAAAACCCCCTTGAAAAGCAGGAAAACCTGTCAGCACTTCCTTCCATCCTTGGGCTGAGGCAACAGGCAGAGGAAAGTCAGACACATCCAAAGGACTTCCCAACCATCAAGGTGATTGCAAGAGAATACACAGTGATTCAAGCAAAGAAAGGAAAGGAGCTCCTGCTCAGTATTATAGTAATAAGCACTTGTCACTAGAGGTGTTCCTCCTGATCAGAGGTCAGATGGCGGGGTGAGGGTGGGGGTGAGACTAGGATCTGAGGTTCCCAGAGGCTGTCCATAGATGGGGGAAGAGTCACTTGGGAGCTTTTTAAAACACTCTTCCCAGGACCCCACGTTCATTAAATCAGAATCTCTGGCATTGGGGCCTTGGGTTTAAGATTTTTGACAAGTTCCAATGGTGATTCTGATTTTGAGGTTTGGGAATCAAGTCAGCATCCATGATTCTGGTAGCTGATGAGGTTGGCTACCATGGAAGGCTTGATAGCAGTCATCAACTGTGTCTAGGATGTACATTACTTCTGTTTTTCTATCTTTACAACAACTTGGTGATATAGATGTTGTTCCACTTTACAGAGGACAAACTAAGGCTGAGAAGATTATGTAACTTGCTAGCAGAAGACTGGAATTCACTACCAAGTATCCTGGCTCTCAGATCCATGCATTTAACCACTGCCCTCTCCTGCCTCCTCTAAAGAAGCTGAGCTTGATACCGTCATTCTATGGTTCCTGGATTCTCTGATTTAAGGATTCTGGCAGTGCTGGGCAGAATGCTTGCAAATAAGACACTTGCGGAGTGTGAGATGGATCATTCCTAGGCCTTGCCATGATGCCTGGGACTTGAGGGGCAGCCACAGACTCCAGTAAGCAAGTGGCCTCTCACTTGGTTCTCTCTGCTCTGGGCCTGGGTGCCAGAGAAGATGGAGGAGGGACTTGAGGGTGCTCCCCAGGGGTCAGCAGGATGCCTTGGAGGGGGCAGACGGCTATCCAGCTTAGGAGATTCCAGACTTTCCAGAGGAGGCAGGCAGGCATCCATTCTGTAACTTAGGCTTCCACATAGACAACATGTTTGGGGGTGCAGGGCTGTGAATCTCTTGCCTGGCACTAACCAGCTTCCATGGGGAGTAAGAAAAGGATGAGGGACTCATTATAGTCATGGGACCTCTTTGGGAGGTGACTTCTGAGTTCAGAAAACAGGGCCCTCAACAAGATCATGGGGTCTAGGTCCCTAACTCAGAGCCAGCCATCTCTCCAGGCTGGGGCAATGTCAGGTAGCCCTTCTCATTCCAAAATACCTCTTGTGGGCTGAGGAAACCTGGGGACTTTAGCATCTTCAGCCCAAATCCCAAATCCCCAGCAGGGATGGCCCAAACTCCCACTCTGTATCCACATGCCCTAGCAGGCAAACCCAGACTTTCCCAAGCAGTAGTCACAGCCTATAGCGCCAAGGACCACCGCCCACACCAGGAGGTGCCCGTGCAGACGCACACACGGTGCGAAGCATGTGCGAGGGAGGAGCAGGGCAGGAGAGGGACAGCACATGCAGTTATCATGAAGCAGAAGTATCACACACTGACCTTAAAACTCCAGTAGTTTGGCTGCTGATGGAAATAAGAGAAGAGATGGTTATGAGGGGCCTGAGAGGGTAGTGGAGGCATGTCAAGGGGGAGTTAGAGACCCCTGGAGCCTAGTGCTCAGCCCTGGGACATTGCCCCTCTACCCTCCCAGGAGCAGGAAGGAAGTCATGGCTGGTCATATTCTCTGCTGAGACCTGAACACCACCACACACCAACACCATGATGCACTCATCAGGTTGGCCCTGAGCAGACTCGAGGCTTGCTGGTGGGGGAATGGGAGAACCACTAGAGATATTCACAGGCCACACATTCCAGACATAGTAAGTGCCCACAGACAGTTACAGGCAGAAAAAGGCACAGAGGTCCATGACCATGATATGGGGAACCCATGAGACACAGTCAAAGGAGGAGCGGAGATAAAGCTGAGCTGTGGGTTCAGAGAAATAGCATGTGGTTGTGGTAGTCCAGGAGAAATTTCCTGGAAGAGGTGGCATTTGAGCTGGGTCTTAAAAAATGAGCAGCTGGAAACAGAAGAAATGCATGTTGAGGGGAGAGGACTGTGCAGGCCAGTGTCCAGGCACAAGCAAGTGGAGAGTGGGTCAATGAAATACTCAACAGTCCACCTTGGCTGGGTGGCAGCCTGGGAAAGTGGGAAGGCAGATAGTCTGCTGCAAAGGGTGGGGAGTCAAGGGGGCTGAGGCCAGATGACAAGTGGGCTTAGTTGAAAGAAAGTATTTAGACTTAACTGGGTGAACAAATAGGAGGAGCTGAGTGCAGCAGAGTGGGATGAGAACTAGACCCCAGCAGGGCTGTTGAGGCAGGGAGTGCAGGAGTGAGGCTGGAGGCTGAGGCCAGAGCAGGGAGGCCAAGTCCATGAGGGACTTGGATTACAGATGCTAATAGCCTCACACTCAGGGTGATGGATGGGTGCTGGGGAGATATGGGCCTGCCAATGTCCTGTGGCTGGCTGGGTGATAGAGGATGTTCTTTGTACCCCTCCTCTGTACCCCTCCAGAATGTGGAGCCTGAGATTCCTCCTCACAGCAACCCAGAGCTACCCTGCTCTCCCTTGAGACCAGAAGGCCCTTCCAGATGGCTTAGGACAAGGAAGGAGCAGTCCTAAGGCTGGGTTGGTTCTTGGCAAAAGCTGAGGGCACCCTGCTGACTGGTGCCAGCCTCAGCAGGAAGACAGAGGCAGCAGATGGCTTGGCCCTGGGGTGCCTGGCACAAGCAGACAAGATTGTCCTGGCCTCAGAGCCACTGGCAGAGGACAGGGACATCGAGAATCCCCCATAGGGGAAGGACACCATGCCAGATTGTTCTGGGCCACCTGAATGCTTTCATGGCAGGGAGGAGTTGAGGGGCACTGCCAAATGGAAGCTTTACCTGAGGTAGACCTTTGGGATGAGGTGACAGAGGGCTAAGGCTGGGAGGAAGAAGTTCATTTGCCAGGACAACCCCCACCTGAGCTACAATCCCCCCAGCACTAGCTCCAAAAGATGAAAAATGGTCACAGGCCAAACAGGAAGGGGACAGCAATGTCTGTGCCCTAGACAATGCCTGGAATGACCTATGGACATAGGCCACCCCTGTGGGTGCCAGAGTGCCCACAGATGCCAAGGGGAGGGGAGGCAAGAGGCTGAAGTAACAGGCCATAGCCACAGCTGCAGAAGGCCTTGGAAAGGTGGAGAGTAGCGGAGGGAATGAACATGTAGGGGCAGGCAGAGCCAGGCAGAGGGCACCAGGAGGTTTATGATGAGAGTCATGTCCGCACACCCAGCAGTGATGGACGGCTCTGCAGAGGAAGCCTTGTTCCCCTCACCCACCACAACCCTCACACCAGGCATAGGAAGTGTGTGCACGGGCCACCCACAGATCCCCACACACAGAGCCACCTCAGATACTCAGACACATCCCTAGGTAAGGACATTTCCACAAACACTCAGCACAACAAAAACACACACACCTACCAAGGCCCACAAGCGCTGAAACAGAAACCCTCCTCGGTCACAAAGAGCCCCAGAAACAAACAAACAAACTGGGAGACAGACCCCCCCCCACTTATACATGCAGGTGACCCTCCTCTCAGAGGCCTGCACACTCTCACAAACACCCGACAGAGTCACAGAAACACAGAGACAGATACCCACCCCACTCACATGCACACACGCAGGCTATTGAAACACACACAATACATGTACATGGCCTCAGAGCCACCCACAAAGAGAAACCCACCCCTTCTTCCCCCCGCTAGCCAGGTCAGTGTGCCTCTGGCCACCTTGACCATGGTCTCATGTCATTATGTGTCAGAGGTGATCTCTTGGTTCAAAAGAGTCAGAAGATGCTCTACCCCCCCACCCTGTCACCAATGTCAACACATTGCCCCCAGGAGGGGGACAGGGACAGGAACTGGCTACAGCCACTGGCTATGGTGTCAACATGGGCCTGCTCCAGGGTCCTAAGGTTGTTGAGTATCCATGGTGCAGTCACCTGGAAGGGACACGTCACTAGGAGTGGCCAAGGGAGAGGGCTGTGTGGCATCAGTGACATAGGAAAGGCCAGCAGAGCCCTACTAAACAGTAAAGATAGCTGAGGATCTGCGGTTGTGCATAGGTCACTTGGAGGTATGAACGACGCAAAGATCAAAACCCTGGGACTTTGGGCTCTGATCTGTAAAGCACGTGACTGAACCTTCCCCTTCCATCTTCTGACCTCCCTCAGCAAAGTGGGAAGGACGGTCCTCTCGCATGTCAGCCCCACAAGGAATGAGACACATAGTCTCCTGGCAACCCTGTCCTTAGCGGGGGAAATCATAGTGGGGAGAGACCTCTGGGGAAACCATCCATCCTCTGCCTCTGTCTCTTTCCAGGGTTTTAACCCATGGGACAGCCTTAGGTGGCTGACAGCAAAGGGCTTCTCCCCTATTCTCTAAGGGAGGATGCTTCCAGTCACTCCCCTTCCAACTTCCAGCACCCTTTTCCTGGTCATCTGTTCTTCCTGCTGTGCCCAACACAGGGCCTGACATATAGCAGACGCTCAACGAATAGAATATGGGACAATGAGTGAATGCAAATAAAATAGGACCAAGACCCGGAAAGAGTGGGTTGTCTCGAAATACTCTTTTCTGGCACCATTCCCTCCATCTCCCAGTGCCCAGCACTGCTTAGCCTTCCAGGCCTTTTCCTGAGGAACTTCCCAGCACCAGAAACTCCCCTGGAAGGAGGGCGGAGGGCAGGAAGGGCCCAGTAGAGATCTGGCTCCCCACTTCAAATAAAATCCTCCAATACCAAGGCAAACTTGCCTTCTTCCCCCATACTCAGGGAGGTTTCTCACCTGCCCAGAAGTCAGTGAAAGAGGAAATAAAGGGATGAATAGGAGAGACCCTGCTTGGGGCAACCCCTTGTAGGGGGGAAGAATCTTACAGGAGGAGGGCACAATGAGAGATATTCTAATCCAGTAAGATGGTAGCCAGCCATGTCTAGCACAGGGCTTTCAGAAATGGGGAAGTAGAAACTTCTCCCAAGACCCTAGGAAGCAAGGCCAGGGAGTCCTCAAACTCCTTGGTGAGAAGAGGAAACAGCTTCTTCCCTCTGGGCCTGAGGGATTAACTCCCTCTCAGCCTCCCAACCCTAGCCCCAATGGTGGAGTCCCTCATTCCCCTGCTGCTGGTCTTTTCCCCCAAACCCCTGCTTGATGGAAGGGGCGGGGCTGTGTCCCTTGGGAGTCTTCCGTTAGCCAGCTGAGGTCTCTCCTCCCCAGGGCAGACATCCCCTGCAAGCTAGGTGAGTGCACGATTCCTCCTTGACCTCGAGCCTTGACAACGGACTAGGACGCATCCTCCAAAGAAGGACAACCAAGGGGTCTGCACTTGGCGCCTTAACCCCCCAGCTCGGCTTGCACCAGCGCACACGCCCACCTCTCAACTCCAGTGAACACCAGTTCACGTCAACACCCGTCCCCCAAGCTGGGGCTAAACGACCGCCCCCTCGCGCGCCAGCCGCCCACCGCGCCACACATGCACTCCCCTCCCCTCCAGGTGTGGGGGTCGACGCCTCACCTCCTACCCCTTCTCAATGCAGAGTGTGCGTGTTTGCGGGGGAAGGGGAGATTGCTGCGGGATCTGCGCTGGGGGAGACGGTACACCCCGGGAAGGTCACGACTTCCCGAGGTTGGGGGAGGGAGCACCGCAGCATTTTCAAGTGGGGGCTTGACCCACGAGGAAGGCACCTAATGCGGTGGGGGAGGGGAGGAGGCGTTTCTCAGAGATAAGGAACCTGCAATGGCCCGAACCTCCCCCACCCCTGGATGGCTCTGGGTGCTGAGGAGCGGCTCCCCCAGCATCTCCATGTCCCTGTCCCCTGCTGAACCCCAGGTGGTGATCCCAACCCCCACAGCCGCTCCCCCTTACCTGCAGCCACAGGTGAACCCGCGGGGCCCCCAGCCCCAGGTCCTGCGTCTGGCAGGGGAGGAAGGACAGCCCCCTGCTCCCACCCGCCCGGGCTCTCCCCTCCCCCGGCCGCCTCCTCAGCCGTCGCCACTGCCGGTGCCCTTTGCTGCAATGCGAGCGCCGCCGCCGCCGCCGCTGCCGCCGAGCCGGCCCGGGCCCCGGTCGCCCCGGTAACCGCGACTCCACCTGGCGCAGCGCGGCGCGCCGCCGAGCACATCCCCTCTCTGGCCCCCTCCCCGGCGCGGCCCCGCCGGCGCAGCCCCGCCGAGGAGCGGCGGAGGCTGGTGGCTGCGTCGCCGCGGTCACCCGATATGCCGGCCCGCCGCCCGGGACTCGGGTTGCAGCTGGAAGGAGGGAGGTTAGCCTGGTGGAAGCGGGGGAGGGGCTGTGGCGTGGAGTCTAATCTCCAGTCCCCTCCCAGGGTCCTCCCAAAGGCCTGGACAGAGTCCTACCTCCAGCTCTGCCACTGGTCAGAGCCCAGTGGCAGAGCCCACAGTTTCTCCCTACCCCGTCTCATGGTGCACCTTTGCCTTTTCCAACTCTCTCAGGACTCAATCTCTAGCCAAGTGTGGAAGGCCAAGGATACCTATGTCTCCTGTGTGACTCTGGCTTTTGTTGAATGTCTCTGGTCTTGAACTTTACAAAAAAAGAAACTCAGACTCGGTCCTGGGGACAGGGAGTGTCATAAGATCGTATCTGGTGATGACAAGATCCCAGCACAGCCACTCTCCTCAGTAATTACAAAGCCTCAGGGCAAAGGTCTGCTCAAGCTCTCCTCCTTCATCTATCAGAGCAGATTCCAGATGTGGACAGACCTAGAATCCCATGGAGTAGGGACAACTGAGCTCATCAAGTTGGGCCTCACTCCCATCTATCACCTCAGCCCTATCACAGCCTCAAGACACTCCATTGCACCTGTCTTCTGCCCCATGACCATCCCTGTCCCAGACCTACTGTGGCCTCCACCATGCACTTGGCCACTCGGGACAATCCTGTCCCACTTGCCATTTAACCTTGGGGGCAGACACATCCTTTTTCCCCAAAGTTCAGCCAAGATGGGCCTGAGAGCTGGGAAAGGAATTGGGTGGAACGCCCTGTGAGTGACACCAAACGTGCCAATCTGTTGCTAGACTTGAGTTACACTCAGCTAAAACATCTATGCTCTAAAGTCTTGTCATTTCCTGGACAGTCACAATTTCTTTTCCTCTTAATTCCCCTTGAAAAAGTCAATCCTTGTCCTCTACAGGGAGCGGGGTGTGTACATGTGCTACCCACCAGATTCCCTGCCACTGCCCTCTTCCTTCTCCTCCAGGGAATATCCTCAAGTCCAGGCCTCTCCCCTTTGCAACTCTGACTCTCCTCCCTGTTTGAGCCTCAGGAGACTATTTTTCTCCCAGGGCAATGTCAAGGCCTAGCTGGGACTCCAGGCCTCTGGGAGCCTATCTAAGTGTGCCCTGTCTAAGCTGAGAGCCATCTTCCCATCAGGGATACTGAGGCTTGATGGATGAGGAAGAGGGGCCCATGTTCAAAACAAATAGCTAGATGCCCAAGTTCTCTTAAAAATTTGAGACTAAGCCTTGATCATAGCAAGAGGGGTTGGAGAGAGACATCCTGCAGAACTTCCCAATAGTAATACATCACGGAGAAGTTTAGATCTGCTTGGAAATGGAAAAGTAGGGCATGAATGGGGGAATAAGACAATCTTCAGTTGGGATGGGGCTTAAGAGACTCTAGAAACCCATGGAGCAAGGCGAGGGTACTCTTGTTTAAAGGAGCAAGGGATACAAAAATTTATTTTTTCAATCCTGAGTATCCGCCCTCAAAAAATTCCTTCCCCAAAGCCAACCAGGTTTGGAGAGGTAGTGGCAGAAAATTAGACAATCAGGGGAGATGAGGATAGAATTTTCCTGAAAATGGGGGCTCCTACCTAAAAAAGAAAGGGACACAAAATAAAAATCCTGAATTTCCCCCCTCCAAAAATTAATCCTCCCCAAAGCCAAACTCTGCTATGGGTTTGGGGGCTGGGGTGGAGGTGGGTGACTCACCTGGGCCGGCTGGCCAGCCCCGGAGGGGGCGGAGTCGCCATGAAGGTGGGAGCAGAGGGAGCTGAGGAGGCACACCGGGTCCACCGTCCAGCTGCCAACCTGTGTGTGTGAAGCGGGGGACACCCCATTAGGGGGAGCGGGCAGGAGCCGCTGGGAGGACTGTGATGGGGCAGGGAAGGACATTCTGGGGCCAGCCTTGGAATAGGGCACAGAGCTCCTGCTGCAGAGGGACCTAGCAATGCTGGCAAGTCCCTACGTCTTTCTAACTAGAGCCCTGGGTCTATTTCTGGATGTTTCTCTTTCCTATTGGACCAGGGCTTCCCTGAGCCCAGGGCAGAGCCTTCCCTGTCAGATAGTATCTCAATCCCTGACTGCCTCCAGGCTCCCTGTATCCAGCTGCTCTTAGCCTTTCCCTCCTCCAGCTCTCAGCCCCTGAGGATCTCACCACCTACCTCACAGAGATGGGAACCACTGGGCAGGAGTGGTCTCACCCCAGTTATCTCTGTCCCAACAGCACATCTTTCCTTTCGGCATCTCAGTGGCAGCAACTTTCTTCTGCTATCCTAGGGCCACCCCACACCTAAGGCTTGAAGCCCATTCCCCTAGAGTCCCCCAGGACTTGTTATTTCCTTGGCCCTCTTCCCCTTCCACATCCTCGAATTCATTCCTTCATTCAGTCCTTCATTCCACAGACACGCACTTGAGCTGGCACTGGGCTTGGGCAGCCAGCACTTGATGGCAAGTGAAAGGGCCATAGATCCTGCCCACTTCACACTCTATGAGGGGGAACAGGTGAGTGACAGAAGAAAGGAATGAATTTGTGAGTGGCTGTGCTTTGATTCACTTCCTAAGTATTTACTGAGTGCCTGCTCTGTAGTTGCGAGCATGCCAGATGCATAAGAGGCCTGCAGACACACCCACATCTTCTCTCCCAGGCCTGCTGTCCCTTGAAGCTGCCACTTCAGCAGTCTTTATCTTTTTCTGGCCAAACCTTCCCAGATAGGTGTGTGGTCAAACCTCCTTATCCCTCACCACCCCCAATTTCCCAAACCCCTGAAATTAGCCATTACTTCACTATACCATGAGACCTGAGCTCTCTGGAGCCATGGATCCTGGCCAGTCCCAATGGCTATTTCTCTCTCCTCATCCCTTTGGACTTCTGAGGTACAGGTCACCCTGCTGCTGGCCCCTCCTTCAGGGGCCTTTCTCCACTTTCTCGTGGATAAAGAATTTCCACACACCCCTAACCATCATGGCCATTCTCCCTTCTCAGATTCCATTCTTTTTTTTTTTTTTGAGACAGAGTCTCACTTTGTCACTCTCAGTAGAGTGCCGTGGCATCACAGCTCACAGCAACCTCAAACTCTTGGGCTTAAGTGATTCTCTTGCCTCAGCCCCCCAAGTAGCTGGGACTATAGGCGCCAGCCACAATGCCCAACTATTTTTGTTGTTCTTGTTGTCATTATTGTTGTTTAGCAGGCCCTGGGCCAGATTTGAACCCATCAATCCCAGTGAATATGGTCGGTGCCCAAACTGCTGAGCTCCGGGTGCAGAGCCTCCGTTCTGCCTTGATAGTCACTCCCATACCCTAATGTCCCAGGTCCTACTTTGTATCTCCCATGACCATGCTCAACTCTCTTCCTAAAGCTGTGGTCCCTTTGGCGTTCTGAGCCACACATGTGGTGCTTTACCAGCACCCCTGTGAATACCCAACCTACACCCCAAACTCATCTCCTCATATTCCCTTCCCCAATCCCTCAAACATTTCCCAGAACTCTCTTGCTTCTCTCTAAGGCATCAATATCTCCCAGTGCCCCAGGTCTTTCTGGCATTGCCTCCTAGACCCAGGCAGCAAACAACACTTGTTTAGTCTCCTTTCCAAGCCTCATCCATCCATCCCTTCTTTGTCATTCTTTCTCATCTCTTTCCCTTGCCTCCCCAGCCTGCTTTTTGTCCCTTGCTATTTACCATCCCAAAGCAACCACAGCCCTTGGCACCACCACCAGCACCTGGCCCCACTTTTTCAGAGTCTGCCCACTGTCTTACACCGTGAGCCTTCTGTACCAGCCAGGTGGACCAACTCAGAACTATGTTCACTTACTCTCACCACCTCCCCAAACAACATTCTCTACCTCTATGCCTACACAAATCCTTCTAAGCCTAGTTTAGGCACCTCCTCCTCCAGGAAGCCTTCCTTGATCAGGCCTGGCCACCTGATCTCCCCTCTTTTAAGGCCCCTCCCAAGCAAGACAACAAATGCCTCTGTCCTTTCCCTCCAAGCCAGAATATACAAGGGGAACCACTGAGAGGGGCTCGAAGGTGAGGGCCACATCTTCACCTGCAGCTCTCCCTTATCCCCATCTGGACCCTGCTTTCAGGAGGACTCTGAAGCTGGAAAAAAGGCAAAAGCCAGGCAGAACTGGAGGTGCCATCAAAGGACAGAAGGTACCAGAAATGCACCTGTGTGTGAAGTGAAGGTAGAGGTGAGGACCCTCCCCCTATCCCCAGTCATACCCCGTAGTAGCTGGAAAAGGGAGACAGAGCAAGACAGGTGTGGGAGCAGGGACTGATACCCCAGGGCTTGCCTGAAGGATGCTGATAAGATATACCTCCCCCCTCCCCCCAGTCCCTCCTTCCAGAAGGTACAATGCCTGAGTCTCAGCAGCCAATATGCAGCAATCATCAGGGCACCTCACCAATGCAGGGCGATAAGCAGAAGACTAGTTCCAAAAAGGGCTGTTTTGCAGACAAGACTTATACTTGTTTACAGATATACATGCAGGAACACAAGGCTTTGGGAGGTGGGCTTTCCCTCCCCCCCTTTTTTGCGGTTATTGGCTGGGGCTGAGTTTGAACCTGCCACCTCCAACATGTGGGGCCGGCACCCTACTCCTTTGAGCCACAGGCGCAGCCCTTTTTAAAAAGAGATAATGTGTCTCACTCTGTCACCGAGGTCAGAGTGCAGCGGCTTACAGCTCAGAGCTCACTGTGGCCTTGAACTCCTGTGCTCAATCGATCCTCCTGAGCAGCTAGTACCACAGGTGTGTGCCACTGCTCTGGACTCAGGGGAAGATTGAAAAGGAAAGCATCCCACCCTATATAGGAGGAGACAGGTCCTGGTTCAGAGGCAGAGGCCGAGATTCCTCTCTAAGCCTTACTGATGACAGGAGAGAAACTGAGGCAAAGAGAGAGGAGGCCACCAGCTCAAAGTCACAAAGCAAGTCTTGGGGGTGGGGTGAGAAGTGGACCAGGGAGGAAGGAAGTAAAAGGCCCTGGCCCAGTCCCAGCTCCCTTCTTCCAGGGACTGAGGATGTATCAGACCGAGGCTACTGAGGCTCCCAGAGCCTAACCTTCCCTTAAGCCCAAATCACAGACACTGGACAACTCAGTTGCACTCTGGATGGACCCTCAGGCGCATAACATCAATCCCCAGGGCTGCCCCTTCTCTTCCTTCCTACCATGTCCTTGGCCTCCTGGGCACAGTCTTCCCGCCCTTCGCCCTTCGGCCCAAACAACCTCAGTTAAAAAGGCTGAGTTTTTTCTGCCCAATCACATGCTCCTAATTCCCAGGACTGTAAGATGAGGTCTGGAGGGCACACCTCCAGCCCTTTCCTCTCCAGGCTGCAGGAAAGGCCAACCAGGGCCACTGCGGTGGAGAGACAGCCCCGTCTGCCCAGAAGGCTCCCAGAGTTGGACAGAGCCTGGGAGCACAGAGTGATCACGAGGCAGGGCCCCTCGCCCGCCCGCTGGCCGCAGCCCCTAGCCCCAATTCGCAGGCAGCTGGACGCACTCACCTGCTCTCTCATCCTGTCTTGCTGGCCTCGCAGGGCCAGGGCGTGCTGGGGGTACTTGCTCTTCAGGTGGTCCATAAAGGCATCTCGCTTGCGGTCGGCATCCGCCTTCTGGAGCCCGCTGAGCGCCTCCAGGCTCTGGGCAGCAATCACCGTGTGCCGCCGCTCCGATGTGTGCACCAGCCCCACGTTGGAGAAGCGCCGACCCCCACTGCCCCCGCCCCCCCCGCCCCCCAGGGTCCGGTACTCTCGCGGGTATTCGGCATCGTCCGCAGACAGCATGGGGGGGCTGCTCCGCTCAGGATCTGGGAGAGGCAGAGAGGGGCACGCGTGGTCAAGGTGCGCCCTGCTCGGGACTGCCCATCCCCCTGGGGGCGTTCCCTGCGAAGGGGTGGGGGCCGGGCCTAAGGGTGCCGAGAGGCAACTGGAGTGAGGCAAGGGTTACCCAGCTCCATCTAGGGAGCGGAAGGTGGCAGAAGGGTACGTGGGGTGCAAAGTGGGCCTTCAGCCCCAGGGGCAGGTGAGGAATAGGGCAAGATAAGACTTCTTGCTCCTGTCAACAGGTTTGGGGTGATAATGACAGTGGGAGGTTTGGGGCTTTGAGGATGAGGTGAGGTTGGAAGAAGGGGGTAGAAGGTGTGCTGGACACCTCTCTAGCTACACAGCTCTTCTCCCTCCTAAAGCTGGTGCAAATTGGTGAGGGAAGAATGGGGGGGTTGCCTTTTAGATGTTTCCTGAAAAATGTAAAAAGGAGCTTGCATCGTCTTCCTCCCAAGGGCATGGGGGCATGCTCTACCTCTTCCCTCTGACCAGCATGTCCAGGACACATTTATCCTCAAGGCTGTGGGCTGGCTGGAAGAGGGGCCAGGGCTAGGATACACGGGGTAATGAAGGCAAATGGAGTTTCCCAAGGAGATGAGGGCCCAGAGTGTGGGGCAATGGCACCCCCTTTCCCCTCCCTCCCCAGAGACAGACACATGGACGGACAGGAGAGGCGGGGCACAGAGAGGACAGTGAGAGATGGATTTGGGACAAACTTAAAGGAGAAAGAAAGCAGACAAAACAGCTTAAACTCCTCACCTGGGAACCTTCCTTCACCTCTCCCCTCCCCTTCTGCCATCTCTCCTCCCCAAATACACACAAGCCCATAAGAAATGCACAGGGGACAAAGGACAGTACAGAAGCAGAAAAAAAGAGAAGGCCGGGGGTTGAGGCCCCATTCAGAACTCTGTATCCCTTTCCCAAACGCCCACCAGCTCTGAGTTCCCCACCTCCCTAGGCCCTGCTGCTCCCCACCCTCCAGACTCAATGACCAGTGGCCAAGAGTTCCAGAGGTCACCCATGCCTCTTGAGAGTGGGAGAAGTTGTTGGGGGTCTATCTCAACCATATTCCTGGCCATAAAATATAGATCTTGTTCCCCTTTCCCCAGGAATCACCCCCATTGGGAGACAAGCACCATCTCCCCTGCACACCACCATGCCCATGATCCATGGGCCCCAAAGTGACACACCCCCAACATCACCTGGGACTGGGGCATCCTAGGGGACAGGCCTGGGAATGCTAGGACCACGCAGGGCTTGTCCACCCCTCCTCCCTTCAAATATTCACTGATCAGGAGGCCCACTGCTAAGCCTCAGTCACCTCTGCCCAAGCACAGGAGGGAAGAGAAGATTCAGCCACAATTCAGGAAAAGCCACCTGCCCCAGCACACACACGTACACACATACTCCTCCCTGGGCTATAGTTAAGGCATGTACATGGGAAGAGAGAGCCAGAGAGGACCCAGCACCTTCCACTCAAACCAAGGGAAAAAGGGCTCCCATGGGCATAGAAATCCACAGCTTACAAAACCCTGACTGCCATCATCATGACCTAATGCACCCCCAGCACCTGCCAGGTGAGTGTTATTGTAGTCCCCATCTCAAAGGTGGTTACCAGGACTCAGAGAAGTCCAAGTCCAGTGACAAGCCCAAAGCCACCATGAGTGGTAGAGCCTAAGTTGATGCTGATATCTATTAGGTTTGCGTCACCGCTTTCCTCAGCAGATAGCAATGGTTATTAGCAAGTGCTGACAGCACCAGAACACACCGTGTGGACTTCCTCCTCATCTCTGGGGTCCTCCCTTTCACTACAGTGACCATCCTCTGTTGTGCTTCCCAAAATGAGGTCCAGATACACTACACATGAAAAGATGACCTGGGGTGGAACATCGTCTTATATTTTAATAGTTACACCTTTATTTTCATAAGGATTAGGAAGAAAATCTCAGGCTGGGCGCAGTGGCTCACGCCTGTACTCCTAGCACTCTGGGAGGCCGAGGCAGGTGGAAGGCCTGAACTCATGGGTTCAAGACCACTCTGAGCAAGAGTGAGATCCCATCTATAAAAATAGCTGGGTATTGTGGCAGACACCTGTAGTCCCAACTATTTGGGAGAATGAGGCAAGAGAATCACCTGAGCCTAAGAGTTTGAGGTTGCTGTGAGCTATGACACCATAGCACTCTACCGAGGGTGACAAAATAAGACTGTCTTTAGGGAAAAAAAAAAAAAACTCAACTAGAAGCTCAAACTACAGACTTCATGGACGTTGCTCATTGGGATGGTAGTGAGATTAAGTTTCCTTTTAAGTAAAGTTATTTAAATTCAAAGTGAGTTAACAAAAATATATATATTGTGTTAGTACAGTGCAAATGGTTCCCGGACATGGAGGAAATTTGTGAAAATAGCCCAGACTGGCTGTGACTCTGGGGCTGTCTTCCAGAGGGTCCAGTCTCTGCCCTTGAAGAGACTGTGGCAACCCAGGGTGGCCAGAAATGTGACTGGGAGAGAGTGCCCCAAATAATACATCCGGGAGAAGGCTAGGGGTCTCTGGATATTGGAGCAATAGCCCCAATCAAAGGTCAGAGGCTGCCTCCTGTGACCCTTGACCTCCTTCCTCCTCCACTCACCCTCACCACCAGCTGGAGGTTTGTAGCCCATCTAGCACAAGTGAGCAGGAGGAGACCCTCCATGTTCAAATGCCCTAGCCTTCCCTTGGCCCAGGCCTTGCAGCTTCCAGCCATGGCCTCGCTGCTGGAACCCAGCTCCAGAGTTCAGCCCTAGCCCTGCCTGAGCCAGAAGGACCCTTCTCCTTGTGCCGACAGCCAGGCTTGTCTGGCCTCCTAGGCTCTGGGCACCCACAGGTGCCATTAGACAGGTCTCCCATTTTCACCTTCTAGCTGCTTCCCTCCTGGTCCTCCTGGACCCCAAGGAGCTCCTCCCCCGCCAACCTTGCTCCATGCCAGCACCTCCTTCCTGATCTTCTAGGGGCTTGTCAGTATGTCTGAGGTAGAGCAAACAATGTACCTTAAGCTGGGCAGTGGCTGTGACGGTGTCCCCTGGTCACCCAGCCCTCCCAGGCAGATTATGTCAGAAGGCAGTGCCAGCTACAGGAGCAAAGGGGACTTTAGGATTGCCGTCTCACAAGTCACACATGGTTGGCAGTAGAGAGGGCTGCTGAGCAGGCTTGAACAGGAAGAGGAGCAGGGACAGACCCCTCACTGCCTCCTCAAAGTCAGGACTCACCCCGAAGGTGTCCAGGGACTGGGACAGGGGGAAAGGAGCTAGACACTAGATCGCAGAGAGAGAGGGAGGTAGCAGGAGAAATAATCCACTCTCTTGCAGGGTAGGTGGCAAGCAAGGAGGGGCTTTGATTTGAAAAGCTTTAGAATCTGTTTAAGAACTTTTGAGATCCTTGGCTTTATTTAACAACAAAGGAAGCTGAGGCTCAGGAAAGGGAAGCGCCTGGTAACCCAGGTGTCCAGGCTCCCTGCTCTTACTATTTAACTTCTTTCTGCAGGAACACTGCTCCCCAACTGGGAAGACCAGCCTGTGCTGCTACTTGGGGGCCATCCTGTGACTGGCCTCCTGAGGGGCTCTAAAGATTCTGGCAAGATGTCAGCTATCTAAGTCAGAAGACCCTTGAGCCCCAGCACTAGGAGAAACAAAACTGGAGCCAGAGACTTAGGTTTAGTCAGTGTCTTTCCTGAGGGACCCCAGGCCATTCATTAGTTACTCATTCAGTCAACGAGTCTCTTTCCCCTCTGAGCCTGAGGGCTTAACCTGTGAAATGGGTATGGTAACCCCTGTTTCTGGACCTCCCAGGGACAAGCCGGCAGGACAATGGAGGAGAAAGTTCAGTGTTTTCCACCAGACACTCCTAAGCTAGGGGCAAGGTGGGCCCTAGCTGCATGACCTCCCTGTTACCCCTAAGCCTATTCCAGCCACCAGCAAGTCCTTTTGGCAGCCAGACCCTCCCTGGACTGAGCAGCCCAGGGAAAGGCCAGAGATCGATTCCAATCAAGCAGGCAGCAGGATCCATGCACTGCTGGCCCTGAGCAGATCAATGCTGTCTGTTCCAAGGCAGCGAGGGCCATGAAGGCCCCAGGTTGAGGTCTCCTGGGGAAGAGATGGGAGCTTGAAGGACCCTGAGGTAGAGAGATGGAGGCAGACAACTCTGGGGGAAGGGGAAGCAGAGCTGGGGTATACTGGGGAGGAGCATTAGGGCTGAAGGGCTCCCTAAGGGTGGAGCTTGGGGAGCCAGAAATGTAAAGAAGGGGCTTCAGGGCAGCGCCTGTGGCTCATCGAAGAGGGCGCTGGCCCCATATACTGAAGGTAGCAGGTTCAAACCCAGCCTTGGCCGAACTGCAAAACAGAAAAATAGCCGGGTGTTGTGGCGGGCGCCTGTAGTCCCAGCTACTCGGGAGGCTGAAGCAAGAGAATCGCCTAAGCCCAGGAGTTGGAGGTTGCTGTGAGCTGTGTGATGCCAGGGCACTCTACCGAGGGCGATAAACTGAGACTCTGTCTCTACAAAAAAAAAAAGAAGAAGGGGCTTGAGTTTCTCTTCTCTTCAAGGACCCTATATGTGCAAGGTTGACTATACATTCTGAGTCAGAGTCAGTCTACAGGAAAGATACCAGGACCTAGTGAAACCCAGAATCAGAATGAAGGGCCAGGAAGGGCAGAGAAGGGGGCCTTTGTCACACTGGGCTCAGCTTTCCCAGCCTAGGAAATGGGGAAGGTGAAAGTGGCCTAAGGTTGGGGTGATCAGGATGTGGTGGGTGCCCCCAAGTGGCCGGCTAAGGATAAAGGCGCAGGTATTGGGAAGAGTGACATTGTTATTTGTTAGGCCAATTCCAAATTGCACGTTTATTATGAGCCTCATTTATTTTTATCCTCCACTGGATTCTTTTTCATGAGCTCACTGTAACTCATTATGAGAATTAAGATCCCTACATCTTAGTGACACCATCTCATACACCATCAAGCCTGTCCCTATTTGATGTCCCAGATGTCATCATCTACTCTGTCCTCTGGCTATCACTGGGCAATATTCACACATGACATCATCTGTACAGGAAAAGAATGGGAGAAGAGGAGGAGGAGGGAGAAGGAAAAAGAGATAAAGGGAGAAAGTAGAGGGAAGAGCAAAGCTACAAGCCACAGAAAAGAGAGAAAGGGACTCTCGGGGCCTCTGAAATGCCGAGCTCAGGACCTGGAGTTCAGGTCCCTGTCTCCCTCTCTGCAGAGATCAGGAGGCTGGACAAGATCCTTCCTTTGGGGACCTGAGGGGCTGTGGCATGTGTGCCCCTGATCCCTGCCTGAGCAGAAGTAAGGGCTGAGCTGCAGCCCTGGCTGGAAGGGAGAGCAAGAAATGCTCAGAATGAGCATACCAGCTCAGGAGCCCACAGGGCCTCAGGGCTAGGCAGGGCAAGGGTAAGGTTGCATGAAGATTGCTGGAAGGGCAGACCCCAAAGTGCTTGTCTATCCACGCCCACACATGCAGCATGAAGCCGCCCCAGTCCATCTCTGCAGCCAAAGCAAGAGAAGCCCAAGTCACCCGGGAGGAGCCCCGAGGCACTGCCACTGTCAATTGTCCCTGACAGCTCCATCCTGCTGGGTGCCTGCTGCAGTCAGGAAGCACACTGGGTTTGCAGGTTGGAGGTCAGAGGACAGAGGTTAACCAGGACCGGAGATGTCTCAAGGTTGGCAGAGGCTCTGGAAACCTAATCAGGTGAGGGGTCCTTTATCCTCCCATGAAGGAATCATCTTCTCTGTCTTAGGGTGCCCCTGGCTCTGCTTTTTCATGTGCCCAGGCCCCTCAGGCCCTGCTGTCTGTGGGTCCTTGGAGCAGCAGCCCATCTGTGTCTGTTTTCTAAAAACATCTTTTCCGCCCCATACCACAGCAACCAAAGTCATTTTCCGGGCAATTGCCTTTTTGTAAACATTCCTGTGTAATATCCCCCCAAATTGCTAATGCCCAGCGCCCTGTTGAGTGTCCTTGTCACTCCAACAAGAGCCGCGGAGGTGGGGGTGTGTGTGGCGGGGGAAGGGCAGTCAGCTGGAGGAGAGGAGGCAGCCTGCAGACTGGAGAGAGGTTGGTACCCAGCTCCTGGCACAGAGCGGGGGCGCAGAAACCCCACACCTGCCACCATGCTTCCCCGTTCCGCCAGCCCAGCACCACCCCCTGAATGTCAGACTACTTCAGAAGAGCCTTTCTGGGCTGGGAAGGAAGACAGAGAGGAAGGGGGAGGGGACCCTGTGGGAGGGAGGGCCTGGGAGGAAGAGGCGCTGACTTGAAAACATGGGGGAGATGTTAGACAATAAAGAGGACTTCTGGAGACTGGGGGCGGAGGCACTGAGGACATGCCAGGTAAGCTGTCATCATGGGGTCTCTAAGGAAGCCCAGCTCCCCTCCCTGCCAGGTGTGAGAGGGAGAAAAAGAGAACAGAGGCCAAGCATAGTCCATCTCCCCAGCATGGACCTTGCCCACTCCCTGGATACTGCATTGGTGAGGGAGAATGGGAAAGGCAAGAGGGTGTCAGGTAGTTCTTGCTGGGTAACACACCTGTTGCCCCTCCTAGCCCCACTGTTCTACGGAGCCACCTTGGAGAAGGGTCTGGAGCAGGCTGACTGTCCTTATAGTAGAGCAAGGGACCCTGAGGGCCAGCGAGAGTGAGGGAGTTAACCTGAGTGAGCAAATGGACTCCCTCCCCCAGGGGGCAGGGGGTGGCCTCTGGCCTGTGACCTTGTGGTCCCTTCCCTCCCCATGTCCAGGGAGTTCTGTTGCCTCCAGCTGTGGGGAAAGTAGGCACCCAGACTGTGGTGGGACAGGGGAGTGAGAGCACCCTGGAGGGAACCAGAGCAGAAGGCATGCTGAGTGAGGCAGGGGAGGTGCAGGGCACTGCCACTCACAGCTTCATGCAGGCAGAAAAATACAAACCAATTTGTGCAGATTTAAAACCCACCGAAGGCCACTTAGTTGGTAAACGAGTCAGAATCTAATTAAAGGACCTCATCACGGCTGGGGGAAGGAGCACTCACCTGCCTAGCAGAGCTCTTAGGGTGGGGGCCTGGACCCTGGCTGCTCCCAAGGGAGCTTCTAGGACTTTTCACAGGGAGAGAGGACTTGATTCGAGAGTGTTAGGCCCCTTGGGTGGAGCACTGCCCCGGCCAGATGCTTCACCTGCCAGGCTCCTTCTCACCCACCTCTAGGCTGACTCTGTCCAACTGCTCTGATTAGGAGCACCCCTGGAGTGAGGCCCATAGCCACCCCTTTACACTGGGTGAACCCCTGAAGCAGACCCACATCTCCCCCATCAGACTCAGGCCTCACCCTGAATAGCACTAGCCTCCTTCCTCAGCCTGGTGCTACCCCAGGGCAGCACCTCTGCCTCAGTGTTGATGGAGAATGGGTAGGGCCCCTGATTACCTCATCGGATGGGTGCTCTCCTCAGGCCAAGGCCCTCATCTCCTCCCTCAGACCCAGCCTCCCTAATGGCAGAGGGGCCATTCTACCGAGATCAGGTGGTCTCAAAGAACAGAACTGGGTGGAGTGAGAAAGCCCACAAACCATCTTGGGAGTGGGGTGGAAGCCTGGGGACATAAAAGATGCCAGGCTTGGCCTCCAGGCCACCTCCACTAGCTGCCCTGACTTGGTGGCTATGGAGTTCTTTTTTCCTTCTGCCTGCTGCTCCCCTCCCCAAGGCCCCAGGCCACAATACAAGCACAGCAGTTCTGCAGCCCTGGCCAAGGGAGACCTCCCCCTCTCAGCTCTCATCTGTTATGCACAAAGAAGTGACATCACCAGACTATTCCCCTGCCATCCCCCTGCCTGTGACTGGAAAACCATGGCGCTCTCTCTCCAGCCAAATGCCTTTTGGAGGAAGGAAACTGAGGCTCAGGGAGCAAAGTGGTCAGGCAGGAGCTGGAGGCAGAGCCAGGAACGGAACCCAGGCATCCTGGTCCTCGGGGCCAAGGATTTTTCCATTCCACTATGCCACTTCCCAGAAAGCAGCTGCCAGGGGAGCCCCTCTCCAGGCCACGGGCCCCAGGAGGACACAGACTAACAACCTCCTTAGGAGAGATCGGCAGTGAGGCAGAAAACACGCTGCAGCAGCCTGAGCTCAGAAGAGAGAAGAACTGGGGGTCATGGCCCAGTGTCACGAGGTGTCCACCTTCTCCCAGAGGGGTGCTTACAACACGGAAACCAGGGTCCTCCAGGGCATCCCAACCCCACACTCAGAAAAGACTCACCTTGCTTGCAAAAGTGCCAACAAGCCTGTCCCTTTGCCCAGAATTTCAGATCTGCACACTCCCTCTTCTCCCCACCCCCACTCCCTACATGCAGCAGGCAAAGCTGTGATATTACCAAAAAAAAAAAAAAAAAAAAAAAATCCTCTGCATCCATCCTCTGCATTTGAGGATGAGACAGCTCTGTCCCAACCTAGCTCTGCCACTGACTAGTTACGTGACCTTGAGGAGGTCAGGGGCCTCTCTGGGCCTCAGTCCTCTCATTTGCTTTAAAAAAAAAAAAAAAAAAGCTAATACCAGGCAGACATATTCCTTTCTGATCTACCCCTAGCCTGATTTCCTCCACTGTCAAGAGTTTTATCAAACCCAGGACTGTGGGGCTGTGAGTTTTAGCTTCTAATGATCTCATTAATTGGCTTCCCTGAGCAGGGAGGAGGCAGAGATGTGGAGGAAGGGACCATGTCACCCCAGTCTGAAGCCAGAGAAGGAAAAACTGGAAGCAGCCCTGGCTGTGCCCACATGGCTGGGCACGGCTGTGTTAACAAGCTAACTCCTGCGTGGCATCACCACTGCTTACACGCCCAGGGAAGGTGTCCTGTCAGCTCCACATCTCCCTGGACAGGCAGGAACACAGGCCAGGAGAGAGCAAAGGACAGAACACTCAAGGGTGGGACAGAGGGAGGTAGGTGCCTGACCTCCCCGCTCTGCAGCCGAGGAGGCTGCCACAGCAGGAGGCTACCACAGCACCCTCTCCGCTAGAGGCACATCAACCTAAGAGTGCTGCGTCCCTCTGCATGTGCAAAGGGACCTTCACCAGTCTTTTTTTTTTTTTTTTTGAGACAGAGTCTCAAGTGGTTCCCGTGGCATCACAGCTCACAGCAACCTCAACCTCAAACTCTTGGGCTTAAGCGATTTTCTCCCTTCAGCCTCCCAAGTAGCTGGGACTACAGGTGCCCGCCACAACGCCCGGCTACCTTTTTGTTGTTATTGAAGTTGTCATTATTGCTTTAGCTGGCCCAGCTGGGTTTGAACCCGCCAGCCTCTCGGTGTATGTGGCCAGCACCCTCACCACTGAGCTACAAGCACATCCCAGCCTTCACCACACTCTTTAAAGATGCCTCTGGCTGAAGGCCTGCCCAGAGGCAAACATCTTACTTGTGGGGAAGAGACTCCAATCTGATGGAAGTGAGGGGCAGAGGCCTATTCACCACAGGGCTCCCCACAGGGGAGTTGTTAATTATAAGTACTCACTGAGGGCCTCATGAACACTGGGCAGAGGCCGGCCTCACCCAGACTCCTTTTGATCTTCCTCAGAAACAGCACCGCCCTTCGGAGCCTCCCTGGGAGGCTTGGTCCTGGCTCCATGACCCCAGCACCCAGATAGCTCCCTCAGCCACCAGTGCCACTGGGGTTCCTCTAGGTTCCCAGTCCACACTCAGGGGCCTAGGGACACAGGTCTGCTCACTCAAGCTTCTACGCTCACATCTATACCTGCATGTAGACTGCCTCCCCTGCACCTACCTCGAGCATCTACATGTAGGGGGCACATGAGGACCTCGCTGGGCTAGGCACCCCACAGACACTACCTGACTCACCACCCTGCCACCTTAGGTGCCATATGGACAGACGGTGCATCATGCCTATGTACACACACTGTGCACATGTGAGACCCCCAGAGAGACTGCAGTGCATTTGGGACTCCCTAAAGTGCCAGGTCGATGCATCTCCAGCTTGGGGTAAAAGCTGGAGGGGACCCCCACTGGCCTATCCTGAGACCAGCTACATCTCCTCATGGAGACAACTTCCCAGGCTCCCTCTCCTCCTTTGCCAGGTTCAGGGTTTCTTAGTTGCAGTGCGTATGTTCTGTCTTGAAATAGAAGGATGGGCCCAAGGACCTCAAGGCCACTCCACTCTGACCAAGGCTTAACAAATGAGGCTATGCCAACGACCGAAGCTGTCCTCTCCTCTCAGATCTGGGCACCTCCGGCCCTGGAGTCACCTCTACAGAAGCTCAGCCCCCTCCACCGAGGCCATAGGGCTGACAGACCTTTGTCCCAGCTTCCAGTTCTGCTGAAGGAGGACAGAGCTGGGGCTCTAGGCTGAGCCCTCACCTCAGGGTTAATTACTCTGCCAGCCAAATGCAAGCAAACAGTCCAATCTGCATCCCATTATTTTCTCTCCCTAGGGACACTAAGGTTAGTTAGTATCCGGAGAGACTCTGAGGGGGTGGGTGGAGAAGGAGAGCCCAGAGTTTGAGTTCAGAGAAGGCAGGAGGAGACTCAGCAAGCCTCCCAAAGGCCTGCTGCTGCTGTGGGCAGACCTGGGAAGTCAGGGCCTGGTCAGATACCAGGGGCATCTTGCAGAAGTTCTCTCTGTTGCCTAATCTGAACCCTCCATCAGAGCAGAATCTAGGAAGGAAGAGCAAAGCCTGGAAGGCAGGGGTATAATAAATAAATGCCCTTCCATGTGGTAAAGCTGCTGACCTTCTCTTCTCAAATCCACACATCCATCTGTGTGAAAAGGTTTAAACTCAGCCCCAGGCTTGCTGGATGCCCTGGGGAATATGGAGCAGCTATGAGAGCCACCCCAGCTCACCCATCCACATTCACAATGGGCTAAACGGGCTCTTCCAGCATTACTCACGTCTTTCTCTCAGCCACCTTGTGAGGCTCCTTATTTTACAGGTGAGGACACTGAGGCTCCACAGAGACCTCCAGACAGAGCCAAGAACTACCACATGCTAAAGACCCTGGGAAGCTCCTGTGGCTCAGGGAGTAGGGCGCCGGCCCCATATACCGAAGGTGGCGGGTTCAAGCCCGGCCTCGGCCGAACTGCAAAACAAAAAAATAGCCGGGCGCTGTGGCGGGTGCCTGTAGTCCCAGCTACTCGGGAGGCTGAGGCAAGAGAATCGCT
>CAUYON010207434.1:0-12526 GCA_963573935.1 Arctocebus calabarensis
GGCGCCCTACTCGCTGAGCCACAGGAGCCGCCCGCTTGTTCAGTATCTTAAACCCAGAAAGTGAGTGACCAACATTGAACATTTATCTAACTCAGCTGCTTTGACTCAGTGAGCCACAACAGGATATCAGAAAAATTAGGGATGGTTTGCATATTTCTTTCTTTCTTTTTTTTTTGTGGAGACAGAGTCTTACTCTATCGCCCTTGGTAGAGTGCTGTGGCATCATACAGCTCACAGCAACCTCCAACTCCCGGGCTTAGGTGATTCTCTTGCCTCAGCCTCCTTAGGAGCTGGGACCACAGGCGCCCGCCACAGCGCCCGGCTTGGTTTCCATATTTCTGAAAAAGGAACAGACTAATAGGTAGATGAATAAGGTCTAAGAGTTGTCCAGCTACAAAAACAGAAAGATGCCAAATGATTCCTAAAACTTATTTGTGATATTTTAAAATTGTAGTAAAATGTTTTTCTGTGGACCAAAAGGTGCACAGTTTCAATTAGATAGAAGGAGTGGATTTTAAGATCTGTGGCACAACATGATTATTATTCATTATTGCCATATTAATATTGTATGTTTTGAAATTAATTAGAGTTGAGTTTTTTTAGATTTTTTTTCCTTAGGTTTTTTTTTTTTTTTTGAGATAGGGTCTTACTCTGTCACCAGGCTGGAATGCCGTCATACCTCATTGTAACCTCAGGCTCCCAGGCTTAAGCAATTCTTCCATCTCTAGGACTATGGGACACACCACCACTTCTGCATAATTTAAAAAATATTTTTGTAGAGGTGGGGTCTCTCTGTGTTGCCCAGATTGGTCTTGAATTCCTAGTCTCAAGTGGTCCCATAGCCTTGGCCTCCCAAACACAGGCTTGAGCCACCATGCCCAGCCAAAGAGTAGATTTTAAGTATGGTTACTACAAAAAAAAAAAAAAAGAGGAGGTGAGATGAAAGATGTATTAACTTGATATAATAATCCCATAATGGGGCAACACCTGTGGCTCAGCGAGTAGGGCGCCAGCCCCATATACTGAAGGTTGCAGGTTCAAACCCGGCCCCGGCTGAACTGCAAAACAAAAAAATAGCCGGGCGCTGTGGCGGGCGCCTGTAGTCCTAGCTACTCGGGAGGCTGTGGCAAGAGAATCACCTAAGCCCAAGAACTGGAGGTTGCTGTGAGCTGTGTGACGTCATGGTACTCTACCAAGAGGCATAGAGTGAGATTCTGTCTCTACAAAAAAAAAAAAAAATCCCATAATGTATGCATATATTAAAGCATATTATAACTCAAAAATATATACAATTATTATATATCAATTAATAAAAATTTAAATTAAAAATCATCTCTAATAAAAAATTAATGGAAATTCCCAAACTTGTTCTCTGATCAGCTGAGTGTCCTATGACTTGCTGTTATGCTCCAGGCTATGACTCTTACATCTTTGCAAGGGCATTTTATGTTGTATACCCTACTCCCAGTGGAGGCATATTCTATTATAGTCATTCCTGGATTACATGAGGGTAGGTGAGATAGTCATATGCTTGGGCAGTTTAATCATGATGACATCATACAGTAAACTTTCAGAAACCTAAGTAGTATGGTCTTTCAGGTCCGACAACTAAGTTTGTGAACTTGCCACCATGCACTTACATTAGCAGCACTGTACCATCAACTCAGTAAGGTTTCACAACCTTGGTATATCAGTGTTTCATAGCTGTGTTTGTGTCAATGTGTGGTAGTGTCTTGCTGAGTGGTATTCATTATTGTGTGTTTTTGTGTGCCGTGGGAAGAATGTCAGAGCTTGAATTAGAGCAATGAACAAACATTTGTAAATTTCTTATTAAACTTGGCAAGAGTAGAAGTGAAATCAGGAACATCTTAGTCCAAGTTTATGAGGATAATTCCATGAAGAAAACAACAGTGTACAATTGAATTAAACAGATGATTTTTCTAAAAGGAGAGAAAGCTTCACTGATGAAGAGAGGTCAAGGCGGCCAGTAACAGGCAGGACTGATGAAAACCTTGCAAATATTTGTTGAATTGTGCATTGAAATTGTTAGCTGACTGTGAGAAGCATAGAAGACCAAGTAAATAAACATCAATCGAGAAACAGGAAAATCTTAACTGAAAATCTTGGCCAATAACTCATGGGTCTTACATCACAGCAATGCACCAGCTCACCTGGTGCTGTCTGTGAAAGAGTTTTTAGTCAGTAAACAAATAACTGTATTGGAACACCTTCTCTTCTCACCAGATCTGGACCCCAATGACTTTTTTTTTAACCCCAAATAAAGGAAATTTTGAAAGGAATACATTTTGACCTTGAGGACACCAGGTGTAAGATAACTTTGATAGCCATTCCAGAAAGAGCCATTTGTACATTGCTGTTTTCTTCATGGAATTATCCCCATAAACTTGGACTAAGATGTTCCCGATTTCACTTCTACTCTTTACCAAAATTATTTTGAAGGGCAGAATAGGTCCTGGCATTGGTGCATAGCTCTCCAATACTTCAAAGATGACTGTAGTGCTATTCAGCAATGAGGTGTGTAGCACTTTTCCTGGGACTAATCCACAAACTCGGTTGTCGGACCTCATATATACCAAGGCCATGTGGCCTATTACAGCTATGTAATATATACCTATTGTTCCTAACCTACAAACCTATATAGCATGTTTACTGAATACTGTAGGCAATTTTAAGTGTGCATCTAAACATATTTAAGTATAGAAAAGATACAGTAAAAATATGGCTTAAAAGATAAAAATTGTACACCCATATAGGGCCCTTACCAGGAATGGAGCTTGCAGGAGTTGAAGTTGCAGGAATGAAGTTGCTCTGGGTGAGTCAGGGAGTGAGTGGTGAGTAAATGTGAAGGCCTAGACATTACTGACTAAATTTATAAAAAAATATTTTTCTTTCTTCACATAATGAATTAACCTTAGTTGTAACTTTTTCACATTATGAACTTCTAATTTTTTTTTAACTTTTTGACTCTTCTATAACAACATTTTGCTTAAAACAAGTATATTGCCCAGCTGTACAAAAATATTTTCTTTTTCTTTCTTTCTTTTTTTTTTTTGGTAGAGACAGAGTCTCACTTTATTGCCCTCGGTAGAGTGCCGTGGTGTCACACAGCTCACAGCAACCTCCAACTCCTGGGCTTAGGCAATTCTCTTGCCTCAGCCTCCCAAGTAGCTGGGACTACAAGCGCCTGCCACAATGCCTGGCAATTGCTCTGTTTTGCTGTTCAGCCGGGGCCGGTTTTGAACCCACCACCTTCGGTATATGGGAAGCCCTACTCCATGAGCCACAGGCGCCACCCCAAAAACATTTTCTTTATGTCTTTATTCTATAAGACTTTTTCTATTTAAAACAGTTTTTTTTTCACCTTTTATACATTTTGTTAAAAGCTAAGAACACAAACACACTAGCCCGGGCCCACACAGGGTCAGAATGATCAGTATCACTATCTGCCATCTTGTCCCACTGGAAGATCTTCAGGGGCAATAACAGACATGGCGCAGTCATCGCCTATGGTAAAAGTGCTTTCTTCTGGAAAACATTCTGAAGGGCCTGCCTGAGGCTGTTCTACAGTTAACATTTTCTTTTATAAAAGGAGTACACTCTATAACAACAATAAAATGTGTATAGTATAGTAAATGCATAAAGCAGTGACATGGTCATTTATTATGCACTGTACGTAATTCCATGTGTTATTCTCTTATATGATGGCAGTGCAGTAGCTTTGCTTACACCGCTGTCACCACAGACATGTGAGCAATGCATTGCCATGACATCACTAGGTGGCAGGAATTTTCCAACTTCATTATAATCTTACAAGATCACCCTTGTATACTCAGCCCGACATTGACCAAAATGTTTTTATGTAGCACGTGACTATATTTTCCCTTCTAGGTATCAGAAAGTGCTTTGGCTGCAGGGTAATTTGGGGGCCCTTTCTCAGGGAAAGGGGAGGGGTGAATGTGCCACTGACAGTAGTAAATATAGTTTGGGGTGTAGTTTCACCTCTTTGAGCTTTGATTTCTTCGCCTGTAACAAAGAGAGGATTATTCCATTGTACAGTCTTTGGGAGCTATAAGAATCCTTTGGGATGGGAGCGCCTGTGGCTCAAAGGGGTAGGGCGCTGGCCCCATATGCTGGAGGTGGCGGGTTCAAACCCAGCCCTGGCCAAAAACTGCAAAAAAAAAAAAAAGAATTCTTTAGCAGGGTGTCTGCTCATGCGGGCTGCAATGATGATTGTCATCAAGTGGCAGGAACCCATTGGGCACCCTACACAATGCAGGTCACCTCTACCCAAGTGTTACTTAGTTTATAGGCTCGGGTAGGGGGGCATGACATTGTAGTGGTGGAACAAGCAAGGTCCATTGTCAGACAGTCACATTTTGCTTAAAGCTTGACAACCAGGACTGAAATTTAGGCCCTTGCCTCTATTTGCAGTGATAGCCGCCATCCCAGGAGGAACTCAAGGGAGGAAACAGAAGAACTGTCCTCTGAGCCAACCTCAGAAGGATGACCTGGAGGAGGAAGGACGCTGTAGCCCCTGAGACCTGCCTGGGAAGGTATTTCTGGGGCCAAGGAGCAGGTGTCTCAGTAGAAGTGCACTGAGCAATGGGAGATGTACAGAAAGTGCTTAAGGCAGTCTTATAATCAGAAAGTGTAGCAAATCCAGATTTTATTTTATTTTTATTTTTTTCTGAGTCAGAGTTTCACTATGTCACCCTCAGTAGAGTGCTGTGGTGTCACAGCTCACAGCAAACTCAAACTCTTGGGCTTAAGCGATTCTCTTGCCTCAGCCTCCCAAGTAGCTAGGACTACAGGTGCCCACCACAATGCTCGGCTATTTTTTTGGTGCAGTTGTCATTGTAGTTTAGCAGAACCAGACTGGGTTCAAACCCGCCAGCATCAGTATATGTGGCTGGAGCTGTAACCACTGTGCTACAGATGCCAGGCCTATTTTTAGATTTTTTCAAAATAACCTTTAACTGAGAAAATGTCGGTTAGTCTAATTAGTTGTTGTGAGTGATGATTGTTGCCCTGGTATCATTATTAACATGATGGGCATGCTCATAACTTTGACTAAAACTGTACAAAACAATCCATGTAACCAAAACATTTATAACTCTATAATATTCTGAAATAAAGATAAAATAAAATATCAAGTGACGTCTTTCTGTTCCTAAAAGATACAAATCCTTATATTTGTATGCATATTTGTCAACTTGAGGGATGGAAGTTGGCAGTTCCCTTTTATCTTTCTATATATGAATACATAATAAAATTGGCACCCATAGCTCAGTGAGTAGGGCCCGGCCACATACACTGAGGCTGCCAGATTAGAACCCAACCTGGGCCAGCTAAACAACAATGACAACTGCAACCAAAAATAGCTAGGCGTTGTGGCAGTTGCCTGCAGTCCCAGCTACCGAGGCAAGAGAATCACTTATGCTCAAGAGTTTGAGGTTGCTGTGAGCTGTGATGCCATGGCATTCTACCAAGGGTGACATAGTGAGACTCTGTCTCAAAAAATAATGAATAAATGAATAAATAAAATCCATGACTCTGTTCATTCCATATTCAAACATAAGTTTGAGAGTCTTTGAGAGGCATCATTACAGAATGATCAAGAGAGATAGCATAAACTGTTGGAACTAGAATGATTAGGTTCAAATTCCAGCTATACTCCTTACTATCTTATTGGTGTCAGAATAGTTATTTAATCTTGGTGTGCCTCAGTAAGCACACTGGGAAAATGAGAATAATAATAGTATCTACTTTATTGAGCTGTTGTGAGAGGTAAATGAGTTAATGATGTTTAAATCCCCCAGATGAGGACCTGACACATGATGTATCAGGATGGGCTAGTTAGGCCGTAGAAAGAAACAACTCCAAAATTTCAGTGGTTTGAAATCAGAAAGGTTTATTTCTGATTTACGTGACACATCCATCACAGGTTGGGAGTGGGACTTTGATCATCCTAAGTCACTCAGGGATGCAGGCTGACAGATGCTCAATTTTGACAAACTCAAACTCAGTTTCAACATACAACTCCACACCCAGCAAAGCAGGGCAAAAGGATGTGATGAATCAGGCATTGGCTTTGAAATTTTTTGCATTTCATTGGCCAGGTCACATGGTAACACCTAACTTGTAGGAAGCAAAGACACATCATTCTGCCTTGTGCCTAAAAAGGGAGACAACCAGAAATATTTGGCGAAATATTTTGGCAAAACTAAAGACTACCACAGTTAGCTAATAAAATTTAATTTAAGATATGGGTAGGGGAGAACTCAGGGAGGAGGCAACATTTGTGCTGAGGCTTAAATGACAAAAAAGGGGAAATTGGGGTGGCTCCTGTGGTTCAAAGAGTAGGGCGCCAGCCCCAAGTGCTGGAGGTGGTGGGTTCAAACCCGGCCCTGGCCAAAACTGCAAAAAAAAAAAGGGGGGGGGATTGTAGGAGACCATGTGTGAAGTTCCTAAGTCAGGAATGGCCTTCAAACATTTGGGGAACAAAAGAATGGCTTGAATGCAGAAAGGTGAATGTGAATGAGAAATGGGTGGGACCAGGTCATGGGCAAGGCCCTGTAGGCCACTGTGAGGAGTCTGAATTTTATTTCAGGTGCATTAGGAAGTCACTAGAGGATGACTTTAGCCAGGTGCTGTGGTTAAATTTTTAAAAAGACAATTTGCTCAGATTGCTCTTGGCAGATGGGCAAGATTAGAAGTCATCAGTGAAGTCACAATAGTCCAGGTGAGACATGCCCAGGGCCCAGATCAAGGCAGCAGCGATGGAGATGGGAAGGGATAGACACAGTCAAGGTCAAGATAAATTTTTTTTTTTTTAGAGACAGAGTCTTACTATGTTGCCCTCGGTAGAGTGCCTTGGCATCACAGCTCACAGAAACCTCAAAATCTTGGGCTTAAGTGATTCTCTTGGCTCAGCCTCCCAAGGAGCTGGGAGTACAGGTGCCTGCCACAACATCCAGCTATTTTTGGTTACAGATATCATTGTTGTTTACCTGGCCCAGGCTGGGTTTGAACCCACCTGCCTCAGTGTCTGTGGCTGGTGCCCTAACCACTGAGCTATGGGTGCCGAGCTCAAGATAAATTTTGTAAGTAGAGCCAATTGACTGGCTATGGAAGAGGAAGGAAAGAATCAGGAATGACTCCTGGGTTTCTGCCAGAGAACCTAAGTGGTTCCTGAGATGGAGAGTTCTACCAGAATAGAAAATGGGTGGCAGTAAGGTTTTCTGAATTAAGAATTTTGGTTTGGGCTCGGCGCTTGTAGCTCAGTGAGTAGGGTGCCAGCCACATATACCCAGGCTTCTGGGTTCAAGCCCGGCCCGGGGTTTGAGCTTGGCCTGGGCCTGCTAATACAACAATGACAACTGCAACAAAACAACAAAACACAATAGCAAGGCATTGTGGTGAGCGCCTGCAGTCTCAGCTACATGAGAGGCTGAGGCAAGAGAATTGCGTAAGCCCAAGACTTTGAGTTTGCTATGAGCTGGGAAGCCACATAACTCTACAGAGGGTGACATAATTAGACTCTGCCTCAAAAAAAAGAATTTTGGTTTGTTCACGTTAATTTTGAGATGCTCTTGGTGGATATCAGCTGTAAATGCACTCAGAGGTCAGTGGAGTAGATAAGGCTGAAGACACAAAGTTGGGGGTTGTCCTAGTTATCTATAGCTCTGCAACAAATCACCCCAAACTCAGTGGTCTAAAACAACAGATATTTATTATCTCATAGCTTCTCTTGGTCAGGAATTTGACAGCAGCTCAGCCGGTTCATAAGGTTTAGTCAACATGTCTGTCAGGGCTGCAGTTACCTAGAGAACCCACTGCCAAGATCGCTCACCCACAAAGGTCTTGACAGGAAGTCCAAGTTCCTTGCCGGCTATTGGCAAGAGGTCTGAGTTTCTCACCACATGCCATTTGGAGGCTGCTTGTGTGGCCTCAGGCTACAGCAGCTACCTTTCCCCTAGAGCAAGCACTCCAAGAGAGAGCAAGATACCATCAGTTCTCCCACATTCTTGTGGTCACACAGGTCAATCCTAATATAATTACATAAGAAATTTCTTTTTTTTTGAGGCAGAGTCTCACTTTCTTGCTCCTGGTAGAGCGCTATGGCATCATAGCTCACAGCAACCTCAAACTCTTGGACTCAAGCGATCCTCTTGTCTCAACCACCCAAGTAGTGGGACTAAAGGCATCCACTACAATGCCTAGCTAGATTTTTAGAGATGGATTCTTGCTCTTGCTCAGGCTGGTCTTGAACTCCTGAGCTCAAGCAATCCACCCACTGCCACCCCCCAGAGTGCTGGAAATACAGGTGTGAGCCACCGCACCCTGCCTTACATACGGATTTTATAAGGGATTACACAAGGACGTGAGTCTCAGGGGTGGGAATCCTTAGCATGCAGATAACATGTAAAGCCATGAGAATGATGAAATAATTTGGTGGAGGAAGTTTGGTGGAGGTTATTCCAACGTTGAAAGACCAAGCAAAAGAGGAGTCAGCAGAGGAAACTGAGAATATGCCAGCCAGGTAAGAGGAAAACAAAACCTGTGGCTTCATAGAAGCCTGAGGGAGTGTTTCAAAAAAGGAGCAGCAAATAACCAAGTCAAAGGCTTCAGAGGAAGAAGGAGGATTGCAAAGTTTTTGGGTCCAGGAACATGGAAATAGTAAGTGAATAGTAAGTGGCCTTGCAAGGGCAGTTTCCATGGAGTGTTTCCAGAATCCACAAGGACCCACAGATGTTGTGCTCTTCTCGGTGCTAGGAAGAGCAAGATGTAATAACTTGTCTTTTATCTCAGAGGGAACACAGTGGCATGGCCCAGGCTATTGGACCTTGGGAAACTTTGTTGAGGCAGCAGGCCCCTGAGTCTTTGTGGGTTCATTTTGCACCCTCTATCACATGTGTGCCTTACTAGCATCCCCAAAGTGCTTGTCACTTCCTGCTCACCAGGCTGATTGGCATGATCCCGTTACTACAGGAGGCCAGCATGATGCTGTGTGGAATGTCAAGGTCCCTGTGGACTATATGTCCCAGAGGACAGGTGGGTTATCACAGCTCCAAGGCTGAATAGTGAATGTGTTCTTCCATCTTTTTCCTGGGATTATGAACTGCTTTGGGTCCCGTTTGTTGATGGGGTTTGAAGAGAACACATTTGCCCTGTCAGTGGCCACATACCAAGTGCCAGCAGCTGAGTTAATCTATTCTAGTGGAGACACAGCCCCATGCTTTGGCCACGGAGGTAAACTGGATGGAGAGCAACGGGAAACCACATAGTTTGTTTTGATGGGGGCTCTGCTCTGCGCTTCCCCCAGGGGGCAGTACTGCTTCTTGGCAGGTGGGATGGGAGAGAATGGAGTTGGCAGGGCTTCCACTTGGCCTTCCTCGATACTCCACCAGAGTAGTTCTGTCATCTCCACCTCATTTACAGTTACCCTCCATCATGTCTGAGGTTGGGAGAACCTTCCAGGCAGATTCCAGATGTCCTGTCCTGAGTCACAGTGGGGTAGCCCCACCACATGAGCATAACCCTTCCTTCCCCAGCTTTGTGTCCCACTCCCTGGTCTGACATGCTCAAGTCCACTCCCTCACAGGGTCCCCTTTTCTGTCAGTACATACGAGCCTGGCCCTGTGATTCTTTCAAGGAGTGAGCAATTTCCTCAGGGCAGGAGGTATGTTTTTCCGTTCATGCTATGCTGAGGCTATTGACTCTGGCTATCAGGAGTCCAGGTGGGAAGAGGGGGGTTGGATCTGGAGGGAGGAAGGGAACACTGTATGAGGCGTTCTCCTCAGTGAGATCTGTACCTGTGATTAGGGCTTCTTTTGCTGGTCAGAGGGTTTGTGTAAATCTGGAGCTTTGAGATTTTCAACCACAAACACCCAAATGTCCACATTCCAGAGTCTGGAGTTTCACTCCTTCCCTATCAGGGCCCTGACTCTAGCAGCTCTGGCACCTTACGGTGAAATACAGGCTCAGTCTTCAATTCAGTCTTCCTTACACTTTTGGGAGGTGAAGATCCCTTTAAACAGCCCTAAGGAGGCCTCTTGGCTTCTACACCATTCCCCACATTGCTGGTTGATTGAATGGAGCCTGACATTCCTTTTCTTTAAAGTTCCTAGGGCATTTAGCAAAATCAGCTCACTCTACAATCCTTGTAATTACCCTTACTCACATTTCACTGTTACTCACGTTTCACTGTTACTCATATTTCAATGTTTCTCCTTCTACCTGTATCTTATCTCACTTCACGACAGGTAGGAGTCTTAGTAATTACTGGGCTATGGCACTGCAAGAATTATCATTCTCTGCTTACTAGAACAACACGGGGGCCTTGTTGCTGAGTGCTTGGAAAGATTGTCTAGTTCCAGAATCCTGTCCTGACAGTTGGTTTTCTAGAGCCACTTCCAGTTAGGTTCTCTTGATAGTAGAGCTCAAGACAAAGTCCTATGCAGCACAAGTATCTACTCAGGAAGTGGTCCCAGGAATTGAAAACCCCAGTCTCCCAGAAATCGGTGAGCAGGGACTTTCCGAGAGCGCTTCGGGCACCCCCACCCTGAAGTTACCAAACCAGCCCAACCATATCCTGTTTCCCCATACGTGGGTCAAGCCCACACCCACCTTATCCTGGTTACTCAAGCCCCAGTCCCGTTCCAACCCCCACCCCGCGTTCCCTGTTCCCGCGCCCGCGCAATCAGCTAACCGCCAGACTTTCAAACCAGCCAATCCACGAGCAACACACCACTCACCCCACCCTTCCCTCCCCTTGCGGTTTTCGGGTTTAAAACCAGCCTGTAACAGCCAAACGGGGTCCTTCCCCCTAGCGGCTGAGGGACCCTGACGTGTCAGCAATAAACCGCCTCTTGCTTTTGCATCGACTCAGGAGTTGGTGACTGTTTTCTTGGGGGTGCCCACCCTAGTTGGAACCCAATTTGGGGTCCAACAGAATCAGGGAGAGGAAGACAGATGCTAGCATCTGAATATTTGTGTCCCACCTCCCACCCCTGGCAAATTCATGTGTTGGAACCTAATATCTGATATGTTAATATTAAGAGATGGGGTCTTTAGAAGGTGATTAGGTCAGGAGGACTCTGGTAGAAGAGGTTTGAGAGGCCTATGTGCCTCTTTTGCCATAGTGAGAACCCAGTTAGAAGTGGCCATCTATGAGGAATGGACCCGGCCAGACATAGACTCTGCCAGGACCTTGATCTTGGACTTCCCAGCAGAACTGTGAACAATAAATTTCTGTTGTTTGTAAATTACCCAGTCTAAAGCATTTTTGTTTTAACAGCACGAAGGGACTAAGAAAACAGAATAGGAGGAAAACCCAGTATCAGCGTGCATTACCAAAGTCAGATTTTTATCTGGTATAACAACTCCCAGAGTCACCTGCCTGAAGGAGGAGAGGCTGAAACGTTCTTCCCATGGGGTGAAGATGGCCCCAGGTTATTAATACTCGTTTCATCCCCATTTCCCAACCCCAGAGAGCAGAATTCAGCAATTTCAAGTATGCTTGGGGTAGGTATGATACTGTCAACATCCCTAAAGTTTAAACTTTTTACTTCAGGCTTAATCTGCTTCTGCAAGGAACTGACATTTGTGTGGATCAAGGAATGTTTTGCTCAAGTCACCCTCCCACACACATGTCCTCCTTCTTGGCCCTGTCCTCCTGTCCTTGATCTTCCCTCCACTCACCTTCAGAAGTCTCATCTCTCCTTCCTTGTGCTCCCACCCTCTATTCCACCCTCTGAAGCCTGTGAGTGAGGTGAAGGGAAGATGGTTGGGAAGCTCCCGTCTCATCAGGAGTTTTATTAGAATGTGATTGGGCTTTAAAATGACATGTTCCTTTGTCATAAACTAGAATGAAGAGGAAAGATGCTAGATTTAGCAATTTGCTGACCAAAAGAAATTCTTTGGGGGGTTCAGTTCAGGTTAGGGGGGAATTGGCCCCTTAAGGCTGCCTCAGTTTTCACACTGTTCACCTGAGGCCAGGGAGACACATTTTGCCTAGTGGCTATTTCAGGCAAGTCTCCCAACAGGTATTTGTGAAACTTCCCTTACAAATTGATGAAGGGGTGCAAGACGAGAACTAGAGTAAGGTCCCCAAAACTGTGAAGGAGCAGGCTTAGCTAAAATAATAATACTCAGCCTCTAGCCCACTCATTTGCTTGATAATAATCACTGTCCCCTCGTTTGCTTCTCTATGATTGCTACTCTAGAGGTTGCAGCTGGTAGTCATGTTGTAACTGAGACTACCCATAAAAATACGGACCCCCACTTTGGGTACAAATCAGAGGTGATTTTATTTACTCCTGTGCAGGGGGGCCACTGCAAAAAGACAGACAGCCCAAATCAGATGGTCATTTATTACATCTGTACAGATGGACTGCTGCCCCGAAGGGCAAGCGGCCAAATCAAGTGGTTACATCTGCACAGACGGACCGCTGCCCCTAAAAGGCAAACGGCCCCTAAGAGAAATGCAGGCAGCCTTTTATAC
>CAUYON010207436.1:0-11504 GCA_963573935.1 Arctocebus calabarensis
ATAGCATCAACTATACAAAATCTCCCTAAAAAGAAAAGCCCGGGACCAGATGGCTTCACGTCAGAATTCTACCAAACCTTTAAAGAAGAACTAGTACCTATATTACTAAACCTCTTCCAAAATACAGAAAAAGAAGGAATATTACTCAACACATTCTATGAAGCAAACATCCCCTTGATCCCTAAACCAGTGAAAGACCCAACAAGAAAAGAAAATTATAGACCAATATCACTAATAATATTGATGCAAAAATACTCAACAAGATCCTAACAAACAGAATCCAACAACACCTCAAATTATACACCATTACCAAGTGGGATTTATCTCAGGGTCTCAAGGTTCAATATACACAAATCTGTAAATGTAATTCAGCACATAAACTAATTAAAAATTACGACCATATGATTCTCTAAATTGATGCAGAAAAAGCTTTTGACAATATCCAGCATCCCTTCATGATCAGAACACTTAAGAAAATTGGTATAGAAGGGATATTTCTTAAACTAATAGAGGCCATCTACAGCAAACCCACAGCCAATATTGTATTGAATGGAGTTAAATTGAAATCATTTACACTTAGATCAGGAACCAGGCAAGGTTGTCCATTGTCTCCATTGCTCTTCAACATCATAATGGAAGTTTTAGCTTTTGCAATTAGGAAAGAAAAGGTGATCAAGGGTATCCACATGGGGTGAAATGAGATTGACCTTTCACTCTTCACAGATGATATGATTGTATATCTGGAAACACCAGGGATTCTACTATAAAACTTTTAGAAGTGATCAAGGAATACAGCAATGTCTCAGGCTACAAAATCAACACCCATAAATCAGTACCCTTTATATATAACAATAAGCCAAGCTGAAAAATCAGTCAAGGACTCTATACCTTTCACAGTAGTGCCAAGGAGGTGAAATATTTCAGAGTTTACCAAACAAAGGATGTGAAAGATCTCTATAATGAGAACTATGAATCTTTAAGAAAAGAAATAGTGAAATATGTCAACAATTGGAAAAACATACCATGCTCATGGCTGGGAAGAATCAACACTGTTAAAATGTCTATACTACCCAAAGCAATATATACTCACAATGCAATTCTTATTAAAGTTCCATTATCATATTTTAAAAATCTGGAACAAATAATATTTCATTTTATATGGAATCAGAAAAAACCTCGAATAGCCAGGACATTACTCAGAAATAACAACAAAGCAGGAGGAATCACACTACCAGACCTGAGACTCTACTATAAATTAATACTGATCAAAACAGCATGGTACTGGCCCAAAAATAGAGAGGTAGATGTTTGGAACACAATAGAGAACCAAGAGATGATTCCAGCGACTTATCATTATTTGATCTTTGAGAAGCCAATTAAAAACATTCAGTGAGGAAAAGACTTCCTATTTAAAAAATGGTGCTGGATGAACTGGCTAGCGACCTGTAGAAGACTGAAACTGGACCCACATCTTTCACCATTAACTATGATAGATTCTCACTGAATTAAACATTTAAACTTAAGCCATGAAACTATAAAAATTCTAGAAGAACATGCATGGAAAACTCTTGAAGGAATTGGCTTGGGTGAATATTTTATGAGGAGGACTCCCCAGGCAATTGAAGCAGTATCTTAAATACACTACTGGGACCTGATCAAACTAAAAAGCTTCTGCATAGCCAAGAATGTAGTAAGTCTAGCAAGCAGACAGCCCTCAGAATGGGAGAAAATATTTGCAGATTATACCTCCAACAAAGGTTTAATAACCAGAATCCACAGAGAACTGAAACGCATTAGCAAGATAAGAACAAGTGACCCCATCTCAGGGTGGGCAAAGGACTTGAAGAGAAAATTCTCTAAGGAAGACAGGTGCATGGCCTACAGATACATGAAAAAAATGCTCACCATCCTTAACTATCAGAGAAATGCAGATCAAAACTGCTTTGAGATATCAGTTAACTCCAGTAAGATTAGCCCAAATAACAAAATTGCAAAACCAGAGATGTTGGCATGGATGTGGAGAAAAGGGAATACTTCTACATTGCTGGTGGGAATGCACACTAATACGTCCCTTTTGGAAGCATGTTTGGATAATACTTAGAGATCTAAAAATGGACCTGCCATTCGACCCTATAATTCTTTTACTTGATATATACCTTGAACACCAAAAATCAAATTATAACAAAGAAATGTGTACCAGAATGTTCATTGCAGCCTAATTCATAATTGCTAAGTCATGAAAGAAACCCAAGTGCCCATCGACCCACAAATGTATTAATAAATTATGGTACATGTATACCATGGACTACTATGAAGCCCTAAAGAAAGACGGAGACTTTCCCTCTGTCATGTTTACATGTATGGAGCTGGAACATATTCTTCTTAGGGAAGTATCTCAAGAATGAAAGAAAAAGTATCCAATGTATTCAGCCCTACTATGAAGCTAATTTATAGCTTTCATATGAAGGCTATAACCCAATTATAGCATAAGAATATAGGAAAAGTGGTGAGGGAGGGGGTGGGAGGGGGAGGATAGGTGGAGGGAAGTTAAATGGTGGGCCACACGAATGGTGCATCTTAGAAGGGTTCAGACAAAATTTAGTAAATGCAGAATACAAATGTCTTCATACAATAACTAAGAAAATGTCTTGATGGCTATGTGAAACATTTTGATGAAATTGTTTCAGATTGTATATGAAACTAGCACATTGTACCCCTTGATTGCACTAATGTACTCAGCTATGATTCACCAATAAAAAAATAAAAATAAAATAAAAAAGATATGTCAGTTTTACACCAATTTTCTTAATTGTTCTAATATTGAAGGGATGCCTGATATTATCAAAAACTATTTCTGCATCAATTGAGATAATTATACGGTCCTTGTTTTTTAATTTGTTTATGTGCTGAATTATATTTGTGGATTTACATATATTGAACCAGCCTTGAGACACCGGGATGAAATCTACTTGGTCATGGTGTATAATTCGTTTGATGTGTTGCTGGATTCTTTTTTTAGGATCTTGTTGAATATTTTTGCATCAATATTCGTTAATGGTATTGGTCTATAAGTTTCCTTTCTTGTTGGGTCTTTTCCTGTTTGGGGAATCAAGGCGATGTTTGCTTCATATAATCCATTGGGTAGTATTTCTTCCTTTTCTATATGTTGGAAAAGGTTGAGTAATAGAAGTAATAGTTTCTCTTAAAGGTTTGATATAATTCTGACAGGAAGCCATCTGGTCCTGAGCTTTTCTGTTATTTTTTTCCTAAATAGAACTTGTATGTTTAATTTGAAGTTTCATTATATTTCCCCACTGTTTCATACAAGATTGGCATCTTGTTGTATTTTTTCAAAGGATTTTATCTAGGGAGTTCTTAAATACACTGCAGAAAACATAATTTCCATCCAATGTAGTCTGTAACTTATTTTTCTCAATTGTAAACTCTTTTTTGAATTTATAATTTACAATATACAAAATTAAAAAGTATTTTTGTAATTTAATCCCCAAATCTTTAAAAACCTCTCATTTTCTGCATCTGATTTTTTTTACCCTTTTAAAAATTAAATTATAGCTGGCTACATTAATGCAACCATGGGGTACAATGTGCTGGTTTTATATACAATTTGAAATATTTTCATTGAAATGTTACCATAGGTTTGATGGCTTTTTCTTAGTTATTGGGTTCAGACATTTATATTCTACATTTATTTTCACCTGTACCCTTCTAAGATGCACCATATTTGTGGACCCACCAACTACTCTCCCTACATCCATTCTCCCCACCTCCTCTCCCCTTCCTTGCTCCTTTCTCCATATTCTTGTTCTATAATTGGGCTATAGCCTTCACATGAAACCTATAAATTAGTTTCATAGTAGGGATGAGTACACTGGATACTTTTTCTTCCATTCTTGAGATATTTTGCTAAGAAGAATATGTTCCAGCTTCATCCATATAAACATAAAAGAAGTAAAGTCACCATCTTTCTTTAAGGCTGCATAATATTCCATGCTGTACATATACCACAATTTATTATTCAGTTCATTGGTCAATGGGCACTTGGGTTTTTTACATGACTTAGCAATTATGAATTGGGCTGTAATAAACATTCATACCAATATCATTGTTCTAATGTGATTTTTGGTCTTCTTGGTATATATCCAGTAGATGAATTACAGGATCGAATGGTAGGTCTATATTTAGCTCTTTAAGTATTCTCCAAACATCTTTACACAAGGACTGTATTATTTGCATTTCCACCAGCAGTGTAGAAGTGTTCCCTTTTCTCCACATCCACACTAACATCTCTGGTTTGGGGGATTTTTGTGATGTGGGCTAAGGTTACTAGATGATAGATATCTCAATGTAGTTTTGATTTGCATTTCTCTGATGATTAAGCATGATGAACATTTTTTCATGTATCTGTAGGCTGTGCACCTGTCTTCTTCAGAGAAGTTTCTCTTCAGGTCCCTTGACCACTCCAAGACCTAGCCCTGGCCCCAAAACACAAAAACACAAAAGAAAGAAAAATAAAATGCAGGGAAAACTTTTGAAGAAATTTGCCTGTGCAAATATTTTATGAGGATGACCCCCTGAGCAATTGAAGCAGTATCAAAAATACACTCCTAGGACATGTTCACACTAAAAACGTCTACACAACCAAGAACACAGTTGGTAAAGCAAGTAGACAGCTCTCAGAATGGGAGAAAATATTTGCAGGTTATGTCTCTGACAAAGGTTTAATAACCAGAATGCACAAAGAACACAGACATATTATCTAGAAAAGAACAAGTGATCTCACCTTGTTGTGCGCTGAGCTTTTCCTTTGGGTGAGATTTTGTATAGTTCATGCAATTTCAGAACTTGATATAGGCCTATTCAACATTTCCACTTCATTATGGCTGAGTCTTGAAAGATGGGATGCTTCCAAGTATTGCTCAATTTCCTTCAAATTTTCGTATTTCTGAGAGTACAATTTCTTGTAATATTCATTAAGGATATTTTGAATTCATGAGGAGTCTGTTGTTATTTAGTCTTTATTTCAGACTGATGAAGTTAGAGATTTTGCTCTTTTTTTTCCTGGTTAGGATAGCCAAAAGTTTATCTATTTTATTGACCTTTTCAAAAAACCAACTTTTCGATTTGCTGATCTGTTGTATAATTCATTTGTTTTCAATTTCATTTAATTTTACTCTAATTTTGGTAATTTCTTTTCTTCTTCTGGGTTTTCGGTTGGAATGTTCTTCCTTTTCCAGTTGCTTGAGATGTCCCATTACATTGATAACTTCCTCTCTTTCCATTCTCTTGAGGAAGTCTTGCAGAGGTATAAATTTCCCTTTTAGGACTGCCTTTGCAGTATTCCAGAGGTTATTCATTGTCATTTTGTTCCAAAAATTTGGTAATTTCCTTCTTAATCTCATCTATGACCCATTTAACTCTCAACATTAGGTTATTTAGCTTCCATGTTTTTGTATGAGTATGCAGATTTCTGCTGTTACTGAGTTCAACTTTTATTCCATGATAGTCCAAGAAGATGCAAGGAATAATTTATATATTTTTTAATTTGCTGAGGTTAGACTTGTGACCTAGCATGTGATCGTTTTTGGAGTATGTTCCATGGGCTGATGAGAATAATGTGTGTTCAGTTTTGTTGGGATGAAATGTTCTGTAGATGTCTTTTAAATCCACATATTGAATGGTTAAGTTTAAATCTAAAATTTCTTTTCTTAGCTTCTTATGGGAGGATCTATCCAGCACTGCTAAAGGGGTGTTAAAATCTCCATCAACTATGGAGCTGGAGAAAATCAAGTTACTCACGTCTGCTAGAGTTTTTCTTATAAATTGGGGGCACATTATGGTTTGGTTCATAAATATTAATAATTAAAATTTCATCATATTGAGTATTACCCCTAACAAATAGGAAGTGTCCATCCTTATCCTTCCTTACTTCGGTTGTTTTAAGGCCTATTGTGTCTGCGAGTATTGCAACACCTGCTTTTTTCTGCTTTCCACATGCCTGGAATATAAAAGACCATCCCTTCACACCGAGTCTATATTTATCTTTTAAAGTAAGATGAGATTCTTGTATATAGCAGATGTCTGGCCTGAGTTTTTGTTTCCAATAAGCCAACCTGTGCCTCTTTAGAGGATAATTTAAACCATTCACATTAATTGTAAATATTTATAAGCCTGATAGAATTTGGGGTATTGAGTTTCTTAAAAGTACAGTGGATGTTTTTAATCCTTTTACTAGTGTGGAAGTTGGAATTTGATCAAAAGTTTTTGAGTGAGTTTACTTTTGTGCTGGACGATTGTGCTTGTCATTATGGAGGTCAGGTCTGAAAATATCCTGAAGAGCTGGTTTAGTTACAGCAAATTTCTTCAACATGTGAATAAAGTATTTAGTTTCTCCATCATACATGAAACTCAGTTTAGCTGGATACAGGATCCTAGGTTGAAAGCTATTTTGTTTTAGGTGATTAAAAGTTGATGGCCACCCCCTTCTAATTTGAAAGGTTTCAGCAGAGAAATCTTCTAATTTTTGTCCCCTTGTAGTTTATGGTTTTCTTATGTTTGGCTGCTTTCAGAATTTTCTCCTTCATATTAACTTTAGTGAAGTTAATTATGATGTGCCTGTGGGATGTCTTATTCGGGTTGAGTCGTGCTGGGGTTCTGAAACTGTCTGCTATTTGAATTTCATATCTCTTGGCATATCTGGAAAGTTATCTTTCATAATATAATGATGAAGAGTCTCTGTGACTTATGAAGCCACTTCTTGCTTTCAGGGATCCCTATCAGGTGAATATTTCTTTTCTTTGAATTATCCCAGAGCTCTCTGAGAGAATGATATGTCCTCTCCATTTCTCTTCCTCTTTGAGTATTTGTGAGAGTTAGAAAGCTTTGTCTTCAATAGCAGAAATCCTTTCTTCTGCTTGCTCCATGCTGTTACTGAGGGATTCTACTATATTTCTCAGATCTTTGAGGGCTGAAAATTCTTGTTTCAATGTGTCAAAATGTTTGGTGATTTTGTCTTTGAATTCGTTGAATTCTTGAGACAACTTTTGAAATACTCCTTGAATTTTTAATTCCAACTTACATCTTTTTAATTGATCTTATTTGCAATCCAAATTCTGAAATTGATTTCTTGCATCTCAGCCATCTCTTTTTGAATGGGATCTTCAGTTGTGTCTGCCAAATTATTATCTTGGGCATTGATCTACTCTGATTATTCATGCTACCAGAGCTTTTCCACTGATTCTGCCACATGATTATTTTACACCGTTTGGCTAGATGACCAGATAAGGAGAGGTTGAGTTTGGGGCTCCAGGAGTAGTGATTGGCCAGTCCTTTGCCCCAAAGCTGCTCTGTGCCTTGGGGCACTGCCACTCCTGTATGGTTCCCTCTCAGCTGACCATCCTCTCTTTTCTCCCATGCTGGAGAATCTGCACAGGTCAGCAATAGCCCATGCCTCATTCATACCCCTTGAGAAAATGCCCTAGTATCTGGACTCCACAGGGGACAGGCTTCCAGACCTTGGGGGGAGAGTGGAAGAGAGTGTTGAGCATTCAAAATTGCAGGTAGAAAAGATGTGCAGTTTTATACAGTTTTATGCCTGGCAGGAGAGTGCCATGGCACCCTAATAGGGGAAGGAGGTCTGGTTTTTTTAGGGTCTCTCCTGTGGGATAAAATGGGAGGATATTTGAACTCTGCTCACTTATTTGTATGGAGTATACTGTGAGCCATTCACATGGGGGAGGGGTCTCCCATCCTCTTGGCAATGGATTTTTACCTTTTGTTTGTATCCTTGGGCTCGCAACTCATCGCAACAGGGTTGATGTGAGTTCTTCAACCTTTTCTTTTTGGCTCAGATCCAAACCATCGGTTTTCTTGCTAAACTTTTGTTCTTTAACTCTCCTTCTGGACGTGAGCCTCTGTGGAAAGCTGGCTCCAGTTGGCTATCTTGCCTCCACCCCTTCCCCTCTGGGGCATTCTTCTTCCCCTTCTGAGATACCTGTAACTCATATGTTTGAATTCTTCTTAAAATCTCATACTTCCATCAGTGAACCTTGTGCTTTCTTTCTCTTTTCTGCCTTCTTAAAAGTCTGAATTATCCCAAGAGCTTCATCCTCTACTTTTTAGATTCTTTCTTCTGCATGATCTAATCTGTTGTTGATACTTTCTATTGCATCTTTATTTTCCCTAATTGACTACTTCAGTTTCTTCAGCTCTGCTATGTCCTTTCTATATTCTTCATATTGTTCATCTCTTATTTGATTGTGGTTTTGAATTTCCTTTTTGTTATTTTCCTCTTTCTCAGCAATTTGCTTCATTGTTTTCATCATCTGTATCTTAAATTTCCCTCATGTCATTTCTAACATTTCCTTATAGGTAGAATCCTCTGCAGTAGCTACCTCATGGTCCATTGAAGGGGTTATTCTGGATTGGTATTTCAGAGATTACAATTATTAACATTTACACACTCAACCAGTATGCTCACTATTTACAAGGGAGACTGTAAAAGACATGAGCAATTTGACATCTTCCAGTACCATAATAGTCAGAGATTTTTAACACCCCTTTGGTAGTGTTGGATAGATCCTCCAATAGGAAACTAAGCAGAGAAATTTTGGACTTAAACTTCTCCATATAACATTTGACTTTATTTATTTATTTATTTATTTTTATTTTTGAGGCAGAGCCTCAGGCTGTCATCCTGGATAGAGTGCTGTGGTACCATGGCTCACAGCAATCTCTAATTCCTAGGATCAAGCGAGTCTCCCGCCTCAGCCTCCCATGTTGCTGGGACTACAGGCACCTGCCAGAACACCTGGCCATTTTTTGTTGTTGTTGTTGCAGACGTCATTGTTGTTTGGCGGACCCAGGCTGGATTTGAACCCACCAGCTCAGGTGTACGTGGTTGGCACCCTAGCCCATTGAGACACAGGTGTGGAACCAACATTTGACTTTAAATAGAACATTTCATTGCAACAAAACTGAATACACTTTTTTTTTTTCATCAGCCCATGGAACATCTTCCAAAATTTATCACATCTTAGGTCACAAGGCTAACCTCAACATTTTTAAAAGAATACAAATTATTCCTTGTATTTTCTCAGATCATCATGGAATAAAAGCTGAACTCACCAATAACAGGAATTTACATATTCATACAAACTCATGGAAACTAAATAACATAATGCTGAATTATAGCTGCATCATAGATAAGATCAAGAAGGAAATTACCAAATTTTTAGAACAAAATGATAATGAAGTCACGAATTATCATAACCCATGGGAAAAGACAAAGACAGTCCTAAGAGGGAAATTTATAGTGTGTTGCAAGCCTTCCTCAAGAGAACAGAAAGAGAGGAAGTCAACAACTTAATGGGACATCCTACCTTGAAAAGGAAAAACATTACAACTCCACGCCCAACATAATAACCAAATTAGAGCAGAATTAAATGAAATAAAAAACAAAAGAATGATTCAAAAGATCAATGAATCAAAACATTGTTTTGAAAAATTTAACAAAATCGATAAACTTTTGGCTAGCCTACCAAAAATAGAAAATTAAAATCCCTAATATCATCAATCAGGAATGACAAAGGCGAAATAACACAGACACCTCAGAAATTCAAATTCTTCATGAATAATACCAAAAACTCTATCATCAGAAATATGAAAATCTGAAAGAATTTGACCAATACTTAGAAGCACACACCCTCCCTAGACTTAGCCAGAAAGATTTGGAAATGTTGAACAGACCTATATCAACTACTGAAATAGCATCAACTGTATGCATTATCCAAAAATAGTAGAGTCCTGAACCTGATGACTTCACACCAGAATTCAACTAAACCTTTAAAGAGGAACTAGTGATTATGTTACTTAACATTTTACATAGCATACCAATAGAAGGAATACTTCCCAGCACATTCTTTGAAGCAAATATCACACTGAAACCCAAAGCAGGAAAAGACCTAACAAGAAAAAAAATATTATAGACCAATATCTTTAATGAATAGAGATGCAAAAATATTTAATAAGATCCAAGCAAACAGAATTCAGCAACACATCAAATGAATTATACACCATGATCAAGTGGTTTTATCCCAGGGTCTCAAGAATGGTACAATATACATAAATTGATGAAACTAATACACCACATAAACAAAATAAAAAACGAAGACCATATGATTCTCTTAATTGACCCAGAAAAAGCTTTTTATAATATTCAGCAGTCTTTTATGATCAGAACACTTAAGAAAATAGGCATAGAAGGGACATTTCTTAAACTAATAGAGGCTATCTACATAAACTCACAGCCAATATCGTATTAAATGGAGTCCAATTGAAAACATTTCTATTTAGATCAGGAGCCAGGCAAGGTTACCCATTGTATTCACTGCTTTTTAACATTGTAATGCAAGTCTTAGCCATCACAATCAGGCAAGAGAAGGTGATCAAGGGTATCCAAATAGGATCAAAGGAGATCAAACTTTCACACTTTACAGATGGTATGATTTTATATCTGGAAATCCCCAGGGATTCAACTACAAAACTCTTAGAAGTGATCAAGAAATACAGAAGCATCTCAGGTTACAAAATCAATACTTACAAATCAGTATCCTTTATATTACCAACAATAGTCAAGCTGAAAAACAGTTAAGGACTCTATTCTTTTTACAGTAGTGCCAAAGAAGCTGTAATATTTGGAAGTTTACCTAACAAAGGACGTGAAATATCTCTATAAAGAGAACTATGAAACTCTGAGAAAAGAAATAGCCGAAGATGTTAAAAAATGGAAAAACATACCATGCTCATGGCTGGGAAGAATCAACATTGTTAAAATGTCCATACTTCCCAAAGCAATATAAAATTTTAATGAAATCCCTATTAAATCACCACTGTCATACTTTAAAGATCTGGAAAAATTAATACTTCATTTTATATGGAATTAGAAAAAAAAAACCTTGATTAGATAAGGCTGTACTCAGAAATAAAAACAAAGCAGGAAGAATCATGCTATCAGAATTCAGACTATACTATAAATCTATGGTGATCAAAACACCACAGTACTGGCATAAAAACAGAGAGGTAGATATATGGAACAGAATAGAGAACCAAGAGATGAACCCAGCTACTATTACCCTTTGATCTTTGATAAGCCTATCAAAAATATTCACTGGGGGGGGAGGAGCCAAGATGGTGGCCGAGTAACAGCTTCCTTGCAACCGGGCTCAGTGAGACTGGGGAAAGAAGACTTCAGGCATCTCTGGCTGATGAGATCTGCCCAGAAACATCCCTTTGGGGACACAGGAAGACAGCGTGAGACTTCTGGACCCCCTGAGGAAGGCAAAAGAAGTGGAGATCTGGCAAGTGGTTGCGTGTGTTCGTTTGGTCTAATCCTGCCGGCAGCTGTGACTACAGCACCAGTGAGATTGCAAACTGGAAAGGCCTTACCTGTGAGCTGTTTGGGTTTCTTTTGGACTTGGCACTCAGTT